>PVHY01008533.1:9795-61107 GCA_004024945.1 Uropsilus gracilis | reverse complement strand
TGATAACCAACTGTTCATTAAAGGGAAAGGGTCTCAGAGTAACACCTGATAAATACTGAAACTGAAGATACCCCCTATGGAAATACACCTTAAGACAAAAGCACCCCAAAAAAGGTAAATATTCTTCAGTGGAACAATTAAACGTGACAGACACACTAACCTTTTAAATTATTGTAAGTTATACATAGCAAGTTCAAAACATTAAATGATAGCGTGAGAGAGCGTACAAAGGGCAAATGCCTAACTTGCAAAAGATGGGCTGGCTGTCCCACTGTAGCCAGAAGCCCTCAATAATACAGGACTCGGCCTCTGTGAATGTTTCAAACTTGGTGTGATGACCTACCTCAGGGGGTTTAAGAGCTCTCTGACAACATTAGTCAACTAACATCTACTGAGCAACTAGTATGTTCCAAGCCCTGGAGGACATCAGTAGGTAGAAAAAAGTTCATGCTCCAGTTACACTCTATTCGAGGGGATGGGGGAGAACAGCAAATAGGGAGGCAAGTGAGTCCGCCTATGTTACTGAGAAACAGAGCCCACGATACAGAAGGAACATAGAATTCTCTTTCATACTGATATATACTTTGCTGTTCAATGTACCCTTCTCTCCGTTCTTGGTGAAATATAAAAATATCAATCTCCTAATATATTGACACTCATTTATTTTTGACTCCAAACAGAATGAACAATAAAATTAAGTTGATTCCATCAGAATAAAAATAACCCAATCCTAGGGATGGAAGGCCTTTGCAGCTGTCACAACACGAGTCTGTGGAAACACAGTCTGAATCTTATGTTCTGACTCGTGACCAGGCCTATCGTTCATTGTTCTTCAGTGTTCAGACAACATTGTGGTATACTCTGACCCAGTAAAGGGCACTTTCCCCCTACAATGTTTATGACTGTAGAATGATGTTATCTGTGCCAACCCTAGATTCATGAGCACAATCTCTGATCACCTAGTAAGAATCCTACACCAAAAAAAAAAAAAAAAAAGCCAAACCAAAACAAAACAAAAAACATGGATATTTTAGCATCTTATACTTAATACTATATATAGCACAGACACATGAGCACGTGATTTCCTTTTTTTAAAGGAAGATGTGGTAGCAAATAAATGATTCAGTCTTTTAACAAAGTTGCAACATTATAAGACCCTGGACAGAGTTCCCTTATAAAATGCAACTGTTCGCCAATTATTTAATCAAAATGTTTGTTCAATGGGGGCTGGGGAGAAAAGGCTCAGAAGGTACACTAAACATTCTGTTTTTACTTAAAGTGTCAAATCTGTATTCAGTTCCTCATCTTTCAGTCTCCTGCCCAGTCTCCGTAATTTGCTGATTTATTACTGGTTTTGAATTCTTCAAGGTGGAATGGGAAACTGAAGGTACCTAAGGGCAAAATCCTTCCAATCTTGTACATTTCTTTGGCACACATGTAACTTAAAAGCAAATATTTTTTTTTAAAAAGGAATTCACCTTTATCAATTTTGTTAACACTGAAACAATTCTTTTCAGCCTCATTCTTTATTAATTATATCTAAATCACAATTTAAGTACAATTCCACAAACAGGTTAGGTTTAAAATAAAACCAAATAATTCTACAACCAGGTGGTGGAGCAGAGATGGTGGCAAGGGAGTTTTTATGGAAACCAAAAGCATCATCTAAATATTTCTGTAGTTAAAAGGAACAGTAGGTATGCATCTATGTATCAGGAAATAATTTAGTCTCAGTGAAGCCTCTCCAAAAGCACAGTTATCAATCCATATTTAAATCCTGGCTACCATCCCACAGAAAGAACTTTTTTAAATTCTGAATTTAAAAAGTTGCATTCCTACGCCCATCGCAGCATTATCCACAGTAGCCAATGTATGGAACCAGCCTGATTGTCCACTGACAGATGATGGGGGGGGGGTTGGATCTGAAGAGCAGAAACCCAGTGCAGTAATACACAGCTTTCTAAAGAGCTGAATTTTTATTTTGGGGGATAAAATGAACAGATCTTAAGTGACGACACAAGTGAAATAAATCAGAAAATGACAATTGCTGGATGGCTTACCTCATTTGTGGAACACAAAGAGGAACCAACAAAGCAACAAGAATAATTCTTAGATTATGAATGGGGGAGAGATAGGAGGAATGGATGGAAGTAAGGAACTCTGATGTGGAAGTGTAAGGCTGCTCTGCCCAAATTATACTGTAATAGAAATCAGAAGCAACTTGAATTAGTTGAGATTATGTATTTTATGAGATTATGTATCAGTTCATTCTTTGCATCACTGATAAGAAATCCCTTCGTAGTCTTTTGATTTCTTCATTCAAGTTAAAAGAATGGAGTTACAGTGCCCCTGAAATGAACTATCCACTATCTGCGTGACTTCTGGCTAAACATCTGCATTTCTCTACCCCATAATCACCAGGGAACAGGAAATAAAATTCATTCTTGCTGAAGGGGCAGGAACATACACAGGCTGGTGCAAGTCACCTGGGTTTTACTCTTACATACAATAGAAATTTGAAAGTTGAGAAAAGGACTTTGATAAAATTGAAAATTAAGAACCAGACATTATAAAACCAAAGACCTAAGTTTCAAAGAGTAATAATATATACTGGAACTAAAGCTCTTTCCTATTAAAATAGCGTTCTCAATTGCCAAGTGTCCTTTAAATTAAGCTTAATGGAATCAATGAAAATTGAATGTTCTTTTTTAAGAGAAAGACTGGGAAAGTTTTTTACAAAGAAACTGTCATCCCAAATTTCAACCAACATATTAGTCTATAATTTTGTTTTGATTATATACTATAGAAATTCTTAAGCATTAAATGGAGTGCTTGTTTGCAAATTACCATAAACTACAATATCCAATTATTGCATTTTTTAACATGTATACTATAATAGAAAATGTGTTAAGATGGTCTTTCACAAAAAGGAATCCTTGTAACTAATGACAACCACTGCCTATTGTACTAAAATGCCAAGTCTAACCATAGAAGTTGGGGTACAGTAAAGAAAAATATAAACAATTCAGGATTAAAAGTTAAAGTAAATTTTTCACAATTTAACATATATTAACACAGTCATACTTTCATTTATGCACAGGTATACCAATGAACATAAAATTTATGAATGATTTAAAGATTTTAACTGAAATTAAGTCACCAGTTCATCAGTGGCTATTCTCTACTTCATGCTCCTAAATAAATGAAGAATATAATAAACTGATGACTTCTAATACTAGTACATTGTAATTTATTGGCATATATTGTATTTTTCAATTTAAAAGTTTCTTCTTCTTTCTCTTATATAGTTGACAGTTTTAAGACAGAGAGCATTGCTTCCTGTAAAATATGACCTTCTTATATTTAAACTCTCAAAGAAATAGTACTAAAGAAAATACAAAATGGGGACAGTCACATTCTGATATAGGGACCTTATTTTGTCTATCAAAGTTTAAAACACACAGAAATTTATACTTAGAAGTACTCAAATGAAGACTAAATGAATATTTACTACATAGTCATTCTTAATAACTAAAAATGCAAGTCATTATAAACGTTCACCAATAAAGTACCGAGTAAATTATTATAGTCACACAGTGGAGAGCATTAGAGATATTAAAGAGAAGTATGTATTAAAAAGTTTGGATAGTAACTCTCATTTTTAAATTAAATGAATAAAAATATATGTGCATAGTAAAACATGTAAGAACTCAGCTAACATATACATAAGATTGCAGAAACTTCTTTTTACAAAATATTAATTTACATGAAGTCATTTAGTCCCTAAAATGAAAATATTCATAATCAAACAGAATATTTTAACATTTAACATTTTAATCAAAAATGTTTAACCATAAAGCAACTTTCCATCTACTTCTCAGAGCGTTTTCCTTCCTTTCAATATTTGCTAGTTATTGTATATGAAACTGATCTTTCTCCTACCACATATCGAGTGTCATTTTCTCAAATTCTAAAAGACATTCAATTTAACTTTGCTGGTTATATGAAACAAAGGCACTGGTGACACAAACATCATTGTATTTAAAGATGCAACTTCTATATTTCACCCCAAATATTCACCATCTTCAGAACAAAAGAGGATTTTTTTTAACAAAACTTAAGTGGTTTCTACAGAGATAAATAAAACTCATATCCTATTTTTCATTTATATAACCTACAAGGTGACAATAAATTTTTCAGTAACAGCAAAATATTTTCTAAAGCTCACTAACACTGTTTATCTTAATATTTTTAGCTTGACTTACAGCATCAATATTTATCTAAATTTGAGGCAAAAATTTTGATGCTAAAAAAAAATTACACCAACCAAATATTTATGTCATTAAACATATTTTTTAACTAAACCTGACCTTCAAAAATCAAGATGTATGCTCACCAGAATTCATTCTTGGAAAACAATTATACTTTCCTAAAATAATTTTTCAAGACTCAAGAATAACACAATTGTACTTTACCTCGTTGCTGCTGATGCTTGTCACAACTACCATGACACAAACTGCTTCCTTCTTCCTCATCTAGTGTCTTCTCTGCTGAAAGCAAACTAAGCCGTCTCATCTTAACTAATCTCGGGGAATATTCCTGAAAACAGTCTGTTGTATCCAAAACCACATCTCCCGCAAGAAGGGGAGGTATCATTCTTTTAAAAAAATCCATTTTTTAGGTTCCTCAACATTACTAGACCCAAAAGAATGAAGAAAGGTGCTAACACCAACTTCCTGGACGAGAGTATGAGGCACTCGACTTGTAGCAGAGAGCAAGAAACATCACTGAGGTGGTGCTAGACTCAGTAGGTCAACTGCCAGCTGTTTTCAAGTTGATTTTTAGGACATTTGCTGTTCATACTGATAAGAAACCCAACAGCTACATGGCATGAAAATGCACTTCACACACACACGTGCATATATACAATGGGTGTTAACAGTAATCCTGAGACCATAAAATGTTGGCATCCAATCAAGTTTAACATTTAAACTTTGAAAATCTACACTTTGACACTATCAAGACCAATTTACTTTGTCCTAAGGTATGTTTTCCTTTTCAGATGAACTTATAGTTACATACAAAAGAGAAACTTGGTTCAAAAGGGACTTCTTACCATTCTGAAAATTCAATGATAGACCCCAGAAACATCATATTTTATAGGACATAAAAAGAAGTAAACTTTCTACTGTATTATAAACATTCCAAAGTATTTTTAAATTAAAAAAAAACTTATTACAATCAATTGTAATTATGAATATTGGCAGTAAAAGCCTTGGCGTGAATTACCAAAAAAAATTGGTAATTTCAAATAAATGGATGTAAGACTATAAAGTTGAAGAATTTAAAGTATTAGTATTTAATTCAATAAGCCCTACAAACAACATTACTAATTTATTTCCAAATAACTGAGTATACAATTAACTGTTTCAAAACAGCAAAAAGTAGCTGATTTCACTGCCTTTCATGTAATCTACAAGCATGACAAATGTGCCAGTGAAAGCATCTATATATAAGACTTTGCAACTCTAATTTATTATCTTCTTTCTCTCATCCTTTACCTGGTGGGGGTGCTAAGTGCACAAGAAGGAACCAAAAACAGACATAATGAAAATTTCCTAAGTAATATTTTTAACTTTGAAGGATACACATTTTTGTAATAAAAAGCAAATCTGGTTCATTCTGTGAAACACAAAGCACAATCTCATTCTTCCAATAGTTAACATGTGGAGAATACATATCTTAAAAAATGAAGCACAAAACTGCCTATATAGATACTGGGGGTGGGGGGTGGGGAGTGGGGGGGAAGGAATGCTATCATGTAAACACAAGTAAATTTTTGCTTTTGAATTGCCAAATCTTTACTCCTTATTCTACCAACTGATTATGAAGTTATTATCATTCATTTAAAACATATTAACTGAATGTCCTCTGCATGTAAAAGTGCTAAAACACTGTTTTGTGGTTCAGGAAAAAATGAGACTTGATTAACACAAATCCCATTTTATAATCCTACAGTGAAAACAAGTAAACACTTAAATGCCTTGCCCTAAACTAGCAGGACTAAAGTTACTGGAAAATAGTATTGTTTTTAAAATAAATGATTTTTTAAAAAGTAGATTTCCTACTAACCTTATAACATAAAAATGATAAAAATTCATATCCAATTAGCCTACTATTTGCCACATATCCAGAAATAACCAGTTAGAACCATAATCCATATCCAAATAAGCCTAGAAGTTATCACATCTTCCAGGATTTTTTTTCTTCTTTACAGAGAGGATCCTGTGTTCTTTACAACTGATGCTTGTGGTTTTCCACAGGACCTTTTGCAGGTCCTCCCTTATCTATAGAGCCCAGAAACACAGCATATGCTGATTAGAGAGGGTAGGTTACCTTCATGTCTGTTCATGACCTGCAAGACAGCCATCTTTGTCGCCATTAACCCCACCACACTAAATGACACTAACGAAACTGGAGAAAGGAAGGGCAAAGATTAGGTGATCCACAGAGACCGCGAGACTCTCCCCAGATTTCCTTCATTTTGCCAATATTTGCCAAGCATTTTGCGGCCCAGGCAAGATGCAGTGAAGACATTGTGACAAAGTGACACTGAAGACAAATCTCTAACCCCAAGAAGCTCACAATTTATGAAAGGAAAGAAACTAATCACTACCATCCTTCCTGTAGTGCTGACCAGGGTTTTTGCTCACTCTGCTCTGCAGTTTCAATTTCCTCTGCAGACTTGGCTTTCTACCTCTCTCCAGAGGTGCTGATCCCTAAAGAACACCCTAGAAGCAAATCCCCTTTTCAACATCACCTTCCAGAGGATCCACCCTTGAGCGTAGGGCAACAGGAAAAGCACAGCATTCTAGACACTCAATAGGACCTGTTACTAACTGAATCTTTAGGGAGTGCTGTAAAGCCTTATTTGCCTAATAATATTTCTAAGATCTTTGATGATCAAAACTTTGAACTCCTAGTATAATTATAGGATTAAAAATTGTAATAGAAGCCAGTCCATAAAACAAAGCAAGTGAAACTACTTTAGACTTCGTAGTCAACATTTGGCCTTTTTAACATGCACTGTAATCTTACCGTAAGATTCTAGAGAGTAATTCCTTGGTGGTAACTTGGATCATCTAATCCCGACTGTACAATTCCAGTAGTTTTGTAAATTAAGCATTTAGATATTAATTGTCCAAGTTCAAATAAATGGCTTCAGCTCTGGAGGGGGGGGAAAAAAACATTTACACATTAGATGTGCTTATAATGAGTCCAGGGGTATGTAGTACATGCCTGTCCCTGCTTCTGAATTAAATGTTATAAAGCAGTGTCACCTGGAGCTGGAGGTATTCTTTGAATAATTCTGCATATTTTCTCTTAATTTTCATGATGAAAAATTTCAAACTTATGCAACATTATTGAGAATATAATGAATCATTGTTATTAACATATAGCAAATCTTACTTCACCTCCATTTCACCCCCAACCTCTACCCCACTACTCTGGAAGACTCTGAAGCAAATTTCAGACACCATACCACCTCATCTGTATTTAATTCTGTATGTAGCTTTCTAAGGCAAAGATTTACTTTTTAAACATAAGTCAATATAATTGTAATATCCACAATAAATCAGTAATGATATCCTTACAACATCAATTACCTAACCCAGCAGTGCTCAAATTTCCCCAATCATTTTATAAGTGGTTTTTAAAATGGTTTATTCTAACCCAGATCAAAACAAAACCTACAGAGGCAATTGTTAAGTCTCTTAAATCCTTTAGTTTCCCCTCCTTTCTCTCCACAGTGATAAGTAATGCTATTACTTACCAATGACTGAAGCAATGTATCAGTACCTTAACTATTCAATAATATATTTAAACCTACTTCTATTTTATTTGCAAAAATAAACAGATTTACAAAAGAGTTAATTATGTCCACTAGACCTAATATTATCCCATCTATAGATAATGGTTGGGGTACATATTTTTCTAAGTACAGTTATGACAACTTTGGGGAGTTCTAGATTAAACACTACTGTGTCATAGATAAAATACATTGATGCTTACTAAGACTCCCTTGAACACAATAGGCCAAATTTAAATCTAGCTTTAGAACTCAAATTAACTTCATTTCAAATCAGAGCTGATTTTTTTTAGTATTTTTTTACTGTTTAATGCACTTAATCCCCAAACCAAAAAAGAAAGACTAATTACTCTTTGAAATATTAATTTTGTTCTTAAGCTTAACTGGAGATGCCTTTAGGGAAGTTAGAAAAACGTAATGATACCACCGGTATAATCAAATCATGACTAACCCCAAATCTTCAAAATGGAAGAAAATGGCAACCATGACTTTAAAACTAAGTTATATGCGCTCTTTATAATATCATTCACACTAGAATTTCTGACATCTACATTTCAGTTCATGGAATCATTTCACCTTCAAAGCAAATAAAGTGACTACAACAAATAGCATTTTACTTTTCATAAACACAGCGAATATAGCCTATAGCCATGCACCAGTCCATACTTTATAGAATTTAAACTATTTTTCATTGTATTTTCTAGGCCAAATGACAAAATCAATTATTATTTAGAATACAAAGCAGTTCTAAAAAGATCGGAACTTTCATTTAGGGTTGATTCGCACCAGTGTGTCTAGGTTTTTTGTCTTGCTTCACTTCTGAGCATCCTTTTCTGACACACCAGCACTAATGCCATCCTTTTCATAGGTCTGCTCTTCTGGTGACTACACTGTCATTTTAATACTCCCTGATGTTTGAGAGCAGATAACAAGATCTACAAAGAACTCACTCACCTCAACAACAGGAACAGACAAGCTAAATTGACACTGCTCCAAAGAAGACATATAGTCAAAAGGCACATGAAAAAATGCTCATCATCTCTTGTCAAGAAAATGTAAATCAAAACCAGAATGAGATGCCACCTCACACCTGTAAGAATGGCCCATATCAAAAAGACAGAAACAAATGCTAGTAGGAGTGTGGAGAAAAATGACCCTCATACACTGTTGGTGAGAATGGAGACTGGTCCAGCCTCTATGAAAAACACTACAAAGTTTCTGAAAATCGTAAAAATATATCAGCCATATGATCCAGCAATTTTGTTCCTAGATGTCGTCCTAAAGAACATGAAAACACTAATTTGAAGGGACATATGCACTCCTATGCTCACTACAGCACTACTTCTCAACAGACAAGTTATGGAAAGAAGCTAAACGTCCCATGACAGGTGAGTGGATTAAGAAGACACATATACATAAGGAACACTACACAGCTATTCAAGAAAAATGAAATCTTGTCATTTCCAGCAATATGGATGGAATTAGAGAGGACTCTGCTAAGTGAAGTCAGAAATAAGACAAAAGACTTTACTCACATATGGGACATAGAAAAAAAAAAAAAAGGAACCAACAAAACCAAGCCAAGAAACCAGAAAACTCACTGAAGAACTGTAGAAGTGAGGTTGCCAGACAGGAAGGACAAGGGTGGGGATCAACGTGTAGATAAAGCCCCATGGATTATGGAGGACGATGCATGTGTTGGTGGTGGATGTGGTAACACACATCTGAAAAGGTATGAACTGCTTCCTCTGAATCATGGTGCTGTACACTGATGTTAACTCTCAATACAATTAAAATAAAATACAATTAAAAAGTATTCCCCAAGGTTTGTCTAGAATTTTCAACACTTCTTTAGTAAATATATTAACTGTTGGTATTATCAAGATTCACGTTTGATAAACATCTTTGACTGCTCAGGAAAGGATTTGGTTTGTATTCTCTACCCTTTTTTTTTTTTCCCTTCCCCTCCCACTCTCTGACCTTCTCTATAGTTACAATAATTTTAGTGGGGTTTTGTTGTTGAATTTTTTTGTTTGTTTTGTCTTGTTTTTGCTTTCTGTTTTGGTTTTGCTTGGCAGGGGTGGGGAATGACTTGTCAATTACCTTTTCATTTTATCTCCATATTTAACACGGGACTTGTTTTTATTTTCATTTCATTTATTTATTTAGAAACTATTTTATCTATGAGAAGAGAAGGGAAGCGTTTATTACTACTTTTAAGAAGGTCAAGGTCAGAGAGGTTACCTAGCTGTCAGTGGTCCTGATGCGCATGTGACCAGTTCTGCTTCCTTAAAAAGAAAAAAAGTCAGATAAAGAGTGACGAGGTAAATTTTTGACAAAGTTAAAGGAAAGTCTGAATAGTTCAGCAGATTGTTTTGAAGTGGAAAGTCTTTACATTTGCAGCAAGAATAGTAGCTAGAAATGGCCATATATGTTATATAATAGATCTACAAGCTCCCACAGCAACAAATAAAGAGAATGGTGGCCCAGTATGGTGTCTGAGAGGATTTCAGGTTAAATAAATGAGATCCTGCAAGGAGACACTTGCTTCACATTGGTCCAGAAAGTAAAACAAATGTGAACGGGTGTTTCACATAGTGTATTAACCCCACTTTGGACAGAATAACCAGCATAACAGAAATGCCATAAATTTACTGTATTTTAATTGCAGTAAATGTTTCCCATGCCTTGACTTTATATATGTGTATATGTGTGTATACACAGAGAGAGAGAGAGAGAGAGAGAGAGAGAGAGAGAGAGAATACTGTAAGGGATACACTAAGATTGCTTGAGATTATTTTCTGTTTTCAGTGTATATATAATATATAAAATTATTTTAGTCTGCCTAAGACTATATAAAATAGAAAAAATCTACACAAATAATCAAGTGTAAGCAAAATTAAATAGATTTTGTCTGATTAGTAAAACCAGAATTTACAGTCCTTTTTTTTTTTTTTTAAATTTATTTATTTATTTTTTTTACCGGGATTCACCCCCCCCACCCTCCCTGACCTACAGTCCTTTCTTTAATTAAAGAAAATTTGGTGATTTATAAGTTAACAGTGGCCCCATCATATCTCAATTTTCAAAAATTCACTCTCCCTCTTATTTTAGAAATATAACAATTTTCAAAATGGATTTACAATTTAATCTTCAGTCATTTTTTTTTTACCTTCTTTCAAATTTCAACTTTAAATACTTAACATGCTGACTAAGGTAAGTACTGATTACACTGTATCACCTGCTAAAAATGCTGTATAATGGTACTGAGTTAGAATAATTGGGCTTCACTGCAAGAATCTAAGTTTCTTGCTGATAAAGCAATGTTCTCTGCAGGTAAATGTGTCAACATTTTGTTAATTTTACATTTCAGCTAGAAAAGCCCTATATTGTTACTACTTGATCTAATTAGAAACAATTCGCAAATTTTTCATTCACAATTCAAAAGGAAATGTTCTAGAAAGGCTTCATTCATCTAATCAAATGGAAACAGTACATTTTCTAATAAACTGGTGAATGAATATATTGTTTAGAATCATTTTCTATGTTGGCACAGAAAAAAGGAATTCACTCAAAATTATCATGCAAATGCTCTACCTTCTCAGACTTAAAACACCAAGAGAATATTTTTGGACAATGTAGAAGCAGCACAGAAAAAACCGTGAGCTTCACTAAATCTGTAATGTACTCCCATTCTAAATTCTAAAAATCTATTACTGTATCTGCCATAAATTACTGTACAGAAGTCATACATTCAGTGAATATTTATAGAACTATGTACAAGGCACCAAGGACAGAAGAAAGAAGGAAACAGTCAAGTATCACTAATCTCATGGAGTTTACATCCTAAGAGAAGCTTTGGAGTCATTCCTTTGAGAATATGAACAAAGCATAAGACAACTCTCCTTGCAAAATGTACCATTTACCTAATTTTACAACACTCTGAGCCTTCCTAATCCAATCATTAATTATGAATTAGTCCTCTCTAATGCTGTTTCTCCCCACCCTCACCCCGGAAACCAGGTAAAACCTTGATAAATGGCTTACTGAGAATACATGACAATGACTGACTAAACAGTATGAGCTAAACTTTTAGATTTAATAGCCACCCCATGAAAAGCACCATTGGAATAGAATAAGAGTTTGTCTTCCAACAAGAGTAATGCTGTTAGCTTGGGCACAGTGGTGCGTGCCTGTAATCCAAGTGCTGGGAGGCAAGAGGCCAGGGATCACTTGAGTTCGCAGGTTCAAGACTACGCCGGGCAACAGAGTGAGACCTGGTCTCGGAAATAAAGCAGCCAGGCACGGTGGCGGGAGTATGTAATCCCAGCTACCTGGGAGGCTGAGGTTGGGGATCACTAGAGTCCGCGGGATTGGGACTACCCTGGACAACATAGCAAAACCTAGTCTCAAAAAAAAAGTAACACTGTCATACCCAGATGAGGTGCAGTTAGCTCAACATCAGACCCCACCTCCTTCATCAACTTTTTTTTATGCTTATTTTCTATCACCCTTATTGTAGTTTCATAATTCTACTGTTCATAGATTAGCCCTTACTGAAATAATACTACTGAAATACAAGGTCTTCTACATTTCAGTAAGAAATGTTTTCCACTGATTTCATCTGTCTCTCTCACGTATTCCTAGACTGTCAGATCACCCCTTTATCAGTCTTGGTTCTTGGAGGGGGGGGGGTGTAAAGCCTATTCTCTTTTGTAGTTTCATAGGGCAACTTTCAGATCAATCTCCGTACCTCTGCACAGATCAATTTGTGTACCTTCTCAAACTAACCCCCACCCCCACCATAGTAACCTTCCTGCTGTTTTTGATACCACTACATATCACGATTTCTCTTTTTACATTTACTGGATCTCACATTTCCTTTCTACTATCCTAACACCTCAAACAAAATATGAGTGCTCGAAACTTCAGCACATTCTTCAAAAATAGTCTTAAGATTCTACTTTTAATGTTCAGAGAGAGAATCGTTCTGAACTATACCCTGAAGTATTTATCGATGATGTGACAGGACAGAGGAATTGCATCAAAATAAGTGAGGGTTGGGGGGAGGGGTGGGTGGAGAAGACAGAGCTGGTAGATACTGAAGCTGAGGAATGGGTACATTTCACTCGTCTCTGCTTAAATATTTCATGAATTCTCTTTAGTGGGAGAAAATTGTTCTAAAAACAAATCATTAAAAGAGAGCATTTTCAGACTCTCTGAAGCCAGTACGATTTCACTTCAACCACAAGTCTCTCAGAACAATAATTTAATCATTATAAAAAAATTTAAGCCAAATTCAAAAGTGCAGTAAACAACTACTGTATTTAGAATCTCTCAATTACACTTGCCAGTAATTCCCACAGATAAACAGACACTACAATGCCTTTTTCCAAACCAAGGCTTCAGCATACCATGCTGAGTCTCCAAAACAATATTAGTATTTATATTGTGCATTACAAGAACACAATTATGCCTCTGTATGTGCCCACATGAATATTTGATAAGTAGTTTTATTATGCTCTACTATTAAATAATCCAAATTCCCTTGGTGTTTAAATTATATCTTGCTATCAAATTAGGCACATCACAAACAATATTTACAGATTAACAGTTAGACCCAACAAAGTATTTATTTACACCCTGAGGCCAGCAAGTAAGACCAGCATAAGGAAAAGACTGCTTTGCTGCCTATCTTTTATTAGGATGTACTGTGGGGAGCATGCCTGTGCAGATTTCTGCCTAGAGGGAGAACACTCTGTTGGAGTCAGGGAACAGCAAAAAGGAGCAGTAACAGTTACTGATGAGGGGAGCGACAGCTGTGCCCCAGGTTTAAAGCAAGGGTGAAAAGGATGATGAGAGACATGTTTTCTAAACTCTTCACTACAGTTAAAAAGATACACTTTATGTCAGTGTACTTGAAATGCAGTTCACATAAGACAGTACCTGCAGCCAGTGATAGCTGGAAGCGATCTGCGCAACCCTGTGGCAGTCTCCACACTATTTTCAAGTGCTATGCTCTAGTTGCTGCCCCGCTCACTGACTTGTGTGCAATACAATTTCAAGCTCCTGGACTACAAGAATGGCCACATGGCCTGCATCTCTTCCTATCTAGCAAACAAAAAAGACAGAAGAGAACAACTAATAGCTACACACCTGAGGCCGCCATCATCCACCTGCTTCTTCTTCTCTAGCCTACGCAGAACGTGACATTATTACATGTCTGGGATGACGGGGGCAGGGGTGGGGGGGAGTGACTTAAGTGGGCAGGCATCACAGACCGCTGCTTACACACACACACACACACACACACACACTAAGAATTTTTAAAATTTCTTCCTATTCTAGGATCCTGTGATTTAAGAGTTTCCTCTGAGATGACTCTCTGTCAAGTAGGAAACTCATGGATCTACTTCCAAAAGTGAAGAGCAAACTAGTTTCATAAAAATAATAAAGCATAAAATAAAGATTACATTCAACTAAGAGTATACAAACCAAGCATAAACTCATGCAAAGTTTCTGTTACCTAAATTTTCATTTGACTTAAATGTATGCTTTCCAAAGGTAGGCATGGTGGTGCGTGTCTGTAATCAACAGCCTATGGAGTCGCGGCTGGGACTGGGGATCGTGGTTCAAGACCTGCCTGGGGCAACAAAGAGTGACCTAGTCCCCCCCACCCCCAAAAAAAATAGCTGGGTGTGGTGGCACGTGCCTGTAATCCCAGCTACCTGGGAAGCTGAGGCTGGGGATTGCTTGTGTCTGTGGTACCCTGGGCAATGTGAGACTGCAGTTCCATGGGCAAAAATAGCAAGACCTGAAACAGGGTAACCAAAGAAAGGCTTTTTAAAAAAGAAAAACACAGTTAAAAACACAGTTTAAACTCTTGTGGGTTTTTTCACCATCCCCAGCCTTCTCAACCAAAATACCAAACCAATGCAAGACTATCAGTGCAGACTAATTTATTTCTAACAAAGTGATTTTTCAATTATCCTAATAACTACACAAGAAACATGTAAGGAAAACTCCAATTACTTTAACATTGTCCAAAATCTTTCTCAGCATTGTCCAAAGTCCTTTCCCAGATTGCCCAAAACTCCTCAGTCTCTCAGTCCTGATCATCTCATCAATGTCAGCCAGTCAGAGTTCCTCTCCACGTGTTTAAAGACATCTTTCTTTGGGGCGCTCCTTTGGCGTGCTCCTCCTTGTCTTCCACACTGCATTCTCCTTGTCGTCTTCAGGTAGCAAAAACTTCATGTACCAGACCCAGCCAAGTTCACTTTCTTTTTAGGCCTAACTTTTGCACGGCCTCTTCCAGACACCAGTCAAAGTCAACAAAACAAACTCTAACACGGAGTTTAAATCTGCAAACTTCTTAACTGCATTTAGCACACATGCTGCCAGTCTGGGCCAGCCAAAGGTTACAGGCCCCCAGGCCCTGGCCAAGTCCATATGGCTTATATCTTTACAAGATGGCCAATTCCCATCTCTCCTCCATTAAATCTCTCTCTCTATCCAATCTCCATATTAGCCTCCGATCCTTCTCTTTGTTTCCACACCCTTTATATAGCCTGATTTCCCGCCTTCCAGAAAACCTGTGTCACCTTCCTCCCTCCTGCATCTCCCTGAAGGGAAATTCTAACTAAGGTCATTTTCACATTTTAGCATCTGTCCTTACAATCTGCAATCTTAAACAGGAGACAATGGGGGTGGGGGGTAGTACACCCTATCAGACCTAGTCTCAAAAAAAAAAAAGTATGCTTTCCATGCATTAATAGATGTAAAATCAATGCCACTGAATATCATTTGAAAATCACAATACTAAAATATATATGTATTGTGTATGTCAGTGTGCATATGTATGGTATGTGTATATGTCATAAATGCCATACTTATTTCAAAGTGTAAAAACAATTTTCACCATAATCTTAAAACTCAAATTCAATTGTTTTTAGTTTCAATGATACCTTTCTGTTTAATGATATCATCGCTTTTATTTACGACAATCAGTTTATTATATAACAGGGTGGCAAAGGACACAGATGAATAGATACAGAAGCTGAGCAGTGACTTGAGTCCCGAGCACAGGAGACTCTAAGGAGCTGGGTCCATGACTCTGTAATACGTGGATATGCTCGCGGTGCTAATAAACAAGTAAGAAAGTCAGCATGGCAAAGGCTCCGGGCAAAAGAGAACTAGATACTGCGAAACTTACATAATGCAAATTACAGTCCTCTTAAGCCAACTGGATCTTGATTCCAAAGGTCTCTACTTTTGTCATAGAAGAAACAGTTTTCTCCCCCCAAAATCCTGTTATTCGCCTATCTACATTAACTTCCAATAAAGTACTACGGTTTAATTGAAGGGGGGGGGGTGTCAAAAAACAAGCTAGGCAAAATCTTACAATTTAAATTTGAAAAACTTTTAATAAATAAGGAACAAAAAAAGGTCAATCACTAAACCTTTTACATAATGTTATAAAAAGCAGTTTGAAAGTAAGTTGCTACATTAAGACATTTCTGAAAACAATCTAAAAACTGTAACACAATGTTGACCTTCTTTCAACATGGTTCCAAAATGTCCAGTACTTGGAGGCTTTGAATGAAATTTGCAAAAAGAAATCTAGAATGAAGGTGCTATCTGCAAATATGCTTTGTTACTTTTGAGAGTCATTATTTTCCTGAACCCATTCTATACATTCTGCTCTAGTTAACATTTTTCACCTTTTCTTGGATTTCTCAATGTTAAGTACAATGAACTAAAATTAAACCTACCTTTAAAAAGCTTCAAGGAGACATGAATTGTTCCTTGAAATAATAAAGGAAAGAGAGGATTTGCACTGGCCACGGAGGAAGAATGAAGAATGGGGATGACCGGGGTGGAACAGGAGACAGGATGGATTTCTCATTCAAAAATTACTGAGAGAGAAATCTGAACAAGATACTCAGCCCAGGGGGGGAGGGGGGATGGGGAATAAATCTCTGGAATTGCAAAGATGTGAAATTTATATATAATTTTTTTTAATGAAATATACCAAAAAAAAAAAGATACTCAGCCCAGCTCATGGTGCAGCATCTCCAGATCACAGGGATGGCACAGGACACTGGCAGAAGGTCAGGACCTGAGCTCTGAGGCATGGAGGACAAAAGCACCACCATCTGGGGCTTGCAGACCAACTGGAAGGCAGACACGTGCGACAGGTCTCAGGTGCTTTGAGAGAAATGTCCTAAATATGTTCAAGCTCCAAACAATTTAAGCCAGGGGAGAGAAGGAGGACTTTCAGAGTTCAGGGTGCACAAAGCCTCCATCTGCAGATGATGAAACTGAGTGACAATCTACAACTACACAAATGGCTTCTGGCCACTCCCTGAGGAGCTACCCAGCTCTGATTGCCAAAGTGAGGAACACATTCAGCCTTAATCAACATCATGATTTCCTGTAGCCTCAGAGCCATCACTCCCCAAGGGGACCAACTCCAAAGCTGGATGTCATCACACACCCTGCGTTACACAACAGCCCCAGGTGGTACCCGAGAGAATGGCGATCGTGGTATTGCCTCCTCCGGTGGTTATGAAGAAAGCAATTGCATCAGTTAGGATTTACAGTGATGGACAGTTCTACTGGTTCTAGAAATGTATAAAGGCCAATACAGCAGTTTATTCAGATCAACATCCTCAGCATGGAAAGTAGCATATTTCAAAGTTGGTAGCCAAACAACATTCCAAATCAGTTTGTCACTACGGATGGTCATATAGTACATACCAGTGACTGTATCCTTCACATTCCTGTACATCCAGTAACTCTTAAAGAACTTGCCCAAAAATTCAAAGAGCTCCACCCCGGCCCACCAATAGGCTGTATTGTTCAGAGTAGCTACATCAGTCTAAACAAAGTACAAATAAAGGAGGAAATTCAGAAATGGCTCGTTGCACCCTCAGAACGATGCTTTACAAATCCAAGTGAATTAAGTACAGCAACAACAACCCTTAATTACTGAGCGCCCATTACGTATAGGAAAGTAAGCTAGTTGCTTTTCCTACCAAAACAGTCCTGCAATCTGTAAAATGTCCAATTTTGCAGTGAAGGAAAGTGGACTAGCTAATAAAGAACTGAGAAATAGTGCATATCTGGATTCCTTCATATTTAAAAAAAATAACCTGATATATGGTGTTATATGAGATAGTTTTCTTAAAATGCAATTCTGGTTTGTGTTTTTACACTAACTGGGAGAGTTATCTGCAAAAAGTGACTCAAGCTAAAACTTCACAGTTTTTGAGAAACCAGCCAAGTCTATCAGGAAGAGACAAATGTACCGCCTCCCCAGTACCCAACAGGTAATGAGGGACACGATGAGCAGGACACAGCAGGCTGCAGTCCTAAGGAACCTGTCCTGTGGACTGACTCTCCCAGCTCCAGGAGGGTCCCTCCCAAGCTGCCCTGTAGGGAGAATGCTGTCGGATGACACAAATAGTTATCACAGAACTACAGCGCTTATCTCTTAACACACAGGGTTGCTAAATTCACGCTGTGGTTATAGAGGAAGCTGAAATACTTAAGCAGGACGTGAAAAGAGAGTGGAAAGAAACTGTGGAGTGTGTAAAGTGAGAGATGGAGTGAGTTCTCCGACCTCATCAGATGGGTTCACCCTCACCCCGGTTACCTAACTCCTGCGCGGCAGGCAGAATTTTACTCAAGACAATTTCATCTTTTAGGTCTTTTATAAACCTGTCAAACCTGAGCTATTATGAAACTTTGTTTTATAGATTCTCAGTTTCAAAAATAAAAACACTCATTGCCCTCAATAAATGCATGGTGACTGAAGATCACAACATCAAGTGGTAATTTGTTTCTTACCTGTAAGTACCTGTCCTAAGTAGTTTCAAAGCAATATTAAAACAAAAGACAAAACCAAAAAGCCACAAAATCAGAGTCCTGAATCTAAAACCTAATGTCCTACTTCAACTTTAAGCAAGCTCACTTAACATTTCCATTTAAATACTTTTACTTTAAAATAGTAACACCAAAATACTTCTCATTAGTTAACATTTTTGAGACACATAAATTTACGAACAGTGACTGTAAGGAGACTTATCATTTAAAAGGCTTGTAAGATCTCGTCCCTACTGCATTTCTAATGACAAAATAAAATCCATTCAATACTAGAGTCATTTATACATTAACATGCATTAAAAGAGAAAAATGGTCATTTAACTCCAAAGATGAGCTAAAGAAGTTGGAAGTTAGAGTACTAGTTAAAGTCACATGTCAAACAATTCTATATAAACCCCACTTCCATTATCATTTCAAAGAAATTACTTTCCTGAGAAGGTAACACACCGTGTAACAGTCACACAGCACTAAGCTATATGAACTCAAAGTGACTTTAAGGAAGAAAGGGAATGAGGGAGGGAGTGAGAAGGAAAGAAGAAAAGAGTTTTAACAGTTGTTTTGAAGTGTGTAGGCATAAGCCATAGTGCCGTTCTCTTTGCTGGAGAGACTTCTCCATGTCCTGCCACAAGGAGCCAGGGAGTGAGCTCAGCTGCGAGAAGCTATGCTACAGCAGAACAGAAGGGCTCAAGGGCAGACACGTGGAAAAGGGGGGTGGTACTTGCTTCTCAGCTTTGAACCTGCATCAGGGACTTGGTGGAGACAACGGAAGAAACATGTAGAGACACTTGAAAGAGACACAGGGGTGGCAGACACATGGGAGGGTTGACAGTGGCAGCTTTTATTTTGATTTATACTTGAATTTTGTTCCTTTTGTCTCAGACAACCTCTAAATATGCCATTTCCCTCTTGCAAATCATAAGAACTTTCTGATACTACCAAATAAACATAGTTTTGTCAAACTAGTGTAGAGAGTATACATGTTACTTGATGTTCACTGAATTGACAGTAGTTATGTAAGACTGAGTTACAGGCATCCACCTAAACCATACCTTACGGAAGCTGACCCACAGCAATCGTGAGATAACATCTGCCATCTAAAGCCACAAGTTTTGGGGTGATTTGCCATACTGCAATAGACAACTACTTCACATAGCATAAAATACATTCCTATGGTAATGTGTGTTAAGCCCAAAAGAGAAATGCAAATTCTAGTGCTGCTTTATATCCAAGAGAAAGAAGTACATTTGCTCACCGAAAGACATATTCAAGAGTATTAATAGCAGCTTATTCATAAAGGTCCCAAACTAGAAGCAATTTTTCATCATCTAAAGAGTGGATAAGCTACAGAATTTCACATAAATGGAATACAACATAGCAATGAAAAACACCACTGCACATGATATAGTAAATCTCACAGACAGTACTGAACAGAAGGCAGAGACTACATTTGAACACTGATATTGTTGTTCTGAAACTGTTGTGTGTAAATATATATAGTTCATATATATGGAATTTTCTAGTTGTATTATCCCTGATGTCAGAAAGAATCAGGATTTAGTTGAAAGGAAGATATATATATATATATATATATATATATACACACACACACACACACACACACACAGATATATAGTATATATATACACACATACACACACACACACACACAAAGTAAAAAAGATTAAGTAAATCTCTTTCAGAGCTGAAATGGAATTGAAGTATCAGTGTGAACTCACAAGGTGCTCTCTCAAGAGTGTTTTTACTAGTTTTGATTGCTGAAAAGGTCCAGAAACAGTGATCAACTCATCAGCCATGAGAATCCCTCAAACCCAGGTTAGAGTCTGGAAATCCTATTCTTCCATTAAGAAACCACAGCTCCTTGCTAAATGGCTGAGATTAGGTGTGGAAGGGAAATGCTCAGGATGCTGGAACTCTTAGTCATGTCAGGAAAAAGGTATCAAAATGTACTAGAATCACCTATCAAAAACATAACAGATATATATACGCACATCATTCAGTAAGCAATTTATAAAGGTTCCTACTGGCCAAAGATTAAATAATTTAGCATCAATAAGGATGACAACAATGAATTTAAAAATATATATATATATTTTTTACCATCTAAGAAGCCAAAAAGAATCTGGAAGAGAAAGGGTGATCCTAAGTGATCACGACTGGAGGAGGCTAATGTAACCAAGTCGCAGTTTTGAAATTGGTAAGCTCAAGTAAATGATCAAGCGGTTTTTTTTTTTCTAACTTTCCCTACATAAAAATGTAGGACAGGGTAAACAAACAGTACACAAGGAAGTTTCTCTGTATAGGTCATTCAACTTAACAAATGTGCAATGAAGTTTTAAAAGTGAAATATCAGTCTTTACAAGACCACATGGTTTAACAGATAGAAACGGAGTCCGTCACCTGTTTTTGTAAATAAAGTTTTATTGGAACACAGCCACTCCCATTCATTTCCATTCTGTCTGTGGCAGCTTTCCCATTATAATGAAAGAGATTAGTAGTGGCAGCAGTGCAGACCAGATGGTCCACAGACCCAAGAATATATGCTATCTCTGTCCCTCTAGTTTGCCAACCCTTGAACTAAAGTATTGAGCACAAATGGCAACTAATCAGGAGAGAAATGAGGAGACATTGTGTGCATCAAACTCTTGCCAAAAGCAAACTTGTCAGAAAAAACAGAACCTAAAATTGAGCAAGTCTCTAGAATAAACTACCAACTGACAAGAAATATAGAAGACTGGTGAGTATGTTTAACTATCACAGGAATATTATGGAATAACGCCCTAGGAATACCCACATCCATAGCACAAAGACCCAATCTGTTCAACAAATAAACTGTAAGGACAAAATTGGGGGCGGAGGAGAAATCTTAATAAAAACTATCATCAACTGCAATAGGGGCAGTGCTTTGCTAGACCCTGATTTCTAGAAGTCCAACCACTTTTAAAATGTATGGAGCAATTAGGATTAACACTGCCTGGAGTTCTTATTGCATGGGACTTACTACTGCTTTTTACGGGTATAATAGTATTGTGGTTGTGTCTTTAAAATAGATCTTATACTTTAAGAACATATACTAAGATACAAATAAATTATATGATGTCTAGAATTTGCTTTAAAATAATACAGGAGTGGGAGAGAAGTTGGCAATAGGAGATAGACAATTTGGCCATGACTTGGTAATTACTGAATCTGAGTGATGACTACCAAGGGACTCATTTAGCCAGTCTACTTACTTCTGTACATTTAAATTGTCCATAATAAAACTAAAAATAAGGCAAAGCATTTCTTCTTCATACACACACCAAAAGAAAAAGCTGGAGGAGAAAGAAGATCAGGGAGTACAGGATTCAGCCTCCAAAGACCACAGGGACAAGGTGTGGGGTCTTCCAAAGGAAGGGGAGAGCCAACTTTGGAAAGAACCAGTTAAGAGATGGAGCAAATGATTGCTAAGTGGATCTAAACTTAGCTATGTGACCTTTTCTAACTGTGCCAAGCAGCTTGAAGTAGGAAAAAAGAAGATATATGGCAAATTCACTTCAATTTGGGATTTGGTGGGACAGGTTTCCTCAGAATGTGGAGCAGGCAAGACACTGAGGTGCTACTGCAAAGAGGATCGCAGAGTGCAAGTGAGCAAAAGGCCATGGAGGCTGGGAAACCAGCAAGTTCAGAAAAACAAGAAAATGCCAAACCAAGCAGGGGGAGGGGGGGAGGAGGGGAGAAAGCAGGCCAAGAACAAAGAGAGGGAGCACAAAGGTTGCTGGTGAGAACTACGGGTTCTTTGGTGGATGCACTAAGGCAACAATGCCTGAGAGGAGGGACTGCACCCTTCTGTTATGGAATCAACTATGCAAACTAATATTACTTCAATACAGAACAGTAAAAGAAAGAAACTAATGCCAGAAAACTACCCTACGTAATAAATACAAAGAGGAAATTGAAAGAGTGTGGCGGGATAGTAATCACAAGCGGAGACTTGCCAAGATTCCGAAATGAAACTGTTCTAGGTGGGAGTTAGAAGACAAGAAGAGAGGGGCTATGAGCAGGATGCAATATCCATCCTCAGAAACTTATACTTTTTCTAGCAGGTTTCAGCTACATGACAAGGAATCGCATGCTTCTCCAAGCTCATTCCTGAATGAATCTGTTTCGTTTTGTTTTTTAAAGGTTCTCTGGATCAGAGAACTAATCTAAGAGGAGCTGGTACTGGAAAATGCCCACGCTTAGAAGATGGGGTCTGGATAAGCTGAGAAAACATGATGTAGAAGAGACCAACAGGGAACATTTGAGTCAAGACAACAAATGCTGGAGTCAATATAAAAGATGGAGAAGAATCTGTAGTGAAAGGAGTGATAGACAGCAACTTCAGAAGGAAAATGAGCACCAGGAGAAAGGCTCTGACAGTCAGGACCTCACCCTAATCCTATCACTCAAAGAAAAGTCTGCAATACAACTCTCCAATAGGTGTGGAAGAAAAGTCAGCCTCAGCACCACAAAATCTGTCAGTTTGTTCATTACAGTCACAGTGTTGGGAATCTGAAAGCACAAAAAGACCTTTTAAGTCATTTAGCTTAATTCACTCATTTTACAGGTGAGAAAACTGAGTCTGCTGAAGCTACTGACTCACACTCAAGAATACTATGAAATTTTTCATACTGTTTTATTTTCTTGGCTACATGGTAAGAGAACAAAACAAAATTCGTATTAACATATAATTATTTCTAAGATGGTATTTAACAAAGTTTCATCTTTTATCCAATCCATCTCTAGTTTCTTCCCTTATAAAGGCATTAAAATATATTCATAGCTTTAATTTTTATAAATTTTAATTACTTTCAGTTCCTTTACTGTAACCCAGTACTGTCCACAGAAAATACAATGTGAGCCACCAAAGCAAGTAAGTGTTTTCTAGGAACCACATTTTAAAAAGCTACAGCTGAAATTTATTTTAATATTACATTTTACATAATTCAAAAGTATCATTACAAGTAACCAAAGTAAAAATTGAGATATCTGCATTCTCTCATGTTACATATTTTTTAATTACACTTTTTTCTTCCCTGAGGAAGAACACTATGCAATTAATGATTAACACCAGAGAAAAAATATACCCCATTCTTGACCTGACCTAACTGCCATGCATCCTTATCTAATGCCATGATTTCCACTTGGTAGCATGACTTTTGTCCAATGCTAAAAGTTGTATGTTCTCATTTACCAGCAGCATGCATTTACTACCTATCGGTTGGCTTATGCCAATTTCAATCATTTCTTTTTTCTTTTTCTTTTTTTTTTAAAGAGACGAGGTTTCACTGTGTTGCCCAGGGTAGTCTCAAACCTGTGGACTCAAGTGATTCCTAGCCTCAGCTTCCCAAGTAGCTGTGATTATACCACGCCTGACTACAATCATTTTATTTCAATGGTCTCCCTTTCAGCAATTTGACCTGCTCAATTTTACTCCTTTTTACAAGAATGTGTTCTGAGTAAATATCAACATGTTCAAAAAGCATATTCGCTAACTAGCATCTATACTTGCAGGACATAAGAACCAGAATAGGAAAAGGTACACACAGTGCCATGCTATGAAGAAAAGAGCTGGCATTTCACACCTCTAATCCCCATAACGTATGCAAAATTTGTAATTGCTATAAAGTATGAAGATGGTCTCAGACCAATGGGCTCAAAAATACCCAAAGAGATGGGTAAAGACAATAACAGGATAAACCATGTCAGCCGGTTACAACAGCGGAGTGCAGCATTCATAAAGTACTTGCACATTAAGCTACTTACATACTGTTATATTTATTCTTCATAAATATTACATGTTCTACTGTGCCCAGAATATAAGAAGAATGTGCTGAAGCTTTCTAAAACCTACAGCCATGGCTACTTCTATATTTTTTTGGTGGACTTAAAAAAAAAACAAAAACACAGGTACAGGAATTGCTCACATCTAGCAAGAAAAGGCATAGAAAAGGGGAAGGCCATCTAAATAAAGTTGTCTCAGAAATCTCTACTGCACTTCTTAGTAAACAGAAAAGGAGCATGTTCTTACCACTTAGAAAGGGTTGTCGAGGCACAGAGTTTGTAGAAAAGACACCAAATTTGGAAAGGATCCATCTAGAAGTTTCTTCAATCCAGAGCTTGTTCTTTACAGGCACACAAGTGAGAACGCCGAGGCAGCGCAGCAGCGAATCTCCATGGACACAGCAGAATATGGAATGTTAAGGGCTGGAGACAAAAGAGCCAAGAAATGCAGCCGATTACTAGACAGCCACACTTAAAACAACAGGTGTAATATCTCAGCAGTTTCCACATAACATAAATCACTATTGAAATTATAATAATTGAGGATCTGGTCAAAGAGAACTCATTTTAAAAACTCTGAACCACACAAGGAAAGTCTATCCGAAGAGGGAAAAAACAAGAAAATGAAAATTCATCTCTTAATTTAAATATTTTTTCATTACCTATCTTTCTTGAATGTATCATACACCTTCTACATATAATTCCCAGCTACCTGAAGACAGAGGGTCTTTATCACAGGAACACTACCATTATACTTGAGCACATATATCATATGGAATTTGAGGCAAAAACTCTTCAACTACCTTTCTTTCCAAAAAGTACCCCTGAGGAAGAGTACTCTCCACTGAGGTGGTACAATTGGTATCAACAAAGTTAGGAATGCTTCTGTTCATTGACCCAACACTTCTTCTGAAATATTAAGTCTGCCAATATACCTGCACACTCACAAATAAATTATACAACAAAATTATTGTGGAATTACAAACTGAAACTGAAAATCCAGATGAACTGGGAAAATCATCTCTATGGTACCTTTAATAAAAGGAATATTATGCAGCTGTAGAAAAGGAATAAAAAGCACTCTAATTTCATGAAGAAATCACCAGACTACATTCAACAAGCCAGGTACATAATTACATGTTTATATATATATAGATCACATTCTGTACTTTCAAAAGGAGAGGAGGAAAGGGAAGTAAAAATATATACTCTTCCTATTTCTTAGTCTTTGTTAAAGAGCACTGTGATGATACACTAAAAAATGGTATAAATGACTACTAAAAAGAACAGTACAGGAGTGAAAACATGCCTTTGACTTTTGAAATATGCAAATGTTCAAGTAAAATTAAACTTAAAACAAGTTACCCAAATAAGCTTGATTTTTAATTTTTTCTTTCCTTTCTCATAAAAATGTAAACCATAAGATCCAAATTATTGTCTGTTCTTCAAAAAACCCTTCTCTTCATAGCAATACAGATTCACCAGCACTATACCCAAGAGAAAGAAAAATAAATGCATCACTACACTAGTGAAAGGGCCACATCTGCACAACAGACTTATGTTTACGATACAACACAGCTAAGATAGTAAATACCTTGTGATCTCTGGGTTTTCTGAGACATTTGTCCATAGGGACATTTCTTACCTAGAAGTTGAGGGACTATTACTGGCCAAAGTATAGATTTTTCTTTTTGAGCAGAAGCAGAAAACATCGAGACAACTGGTCTTCATGGAGCTATCCACTATTACATCCCTGTCTTCTATGAATTTTGTTGTTTTCCACCAATTGTTACCCGAGGACCTTCTAGTAAGCATGAATTTATAGTGGGAAAGAAGATCTAAGTCCAGATAGTCAGTCAATTTACACCACAAACATACGTCACTGTAAAATTAACTATATTTACAGCACATGAATTTCTTTCTGCCTCAGAATGAAAATATTCCCATCATCCTGTTCTGAAGAAAATAAAATTACAAAGCCTCCCTGAAGAGGGTGGACTGAACCTCCCCGCCAGTCATCTATACAAGCACAAGCTACTTTCTGAAAACTGAGTATCAGCTTCAAGGTGACCCAAAAAATCTCCTATTTTTCTCCATTCCTAAAGGATCAAACTTGAAGTATACCAGATGATTACCTACCTTAAAGGAAAAAAAAAGAGGGCCCCCCCATCATAAAACCCCTGACTGCAACACTTCCCTGCCCCTCTTGATGATAAAATCTCTGCACAGTTGTCTCTAGTCAACAGTCACGAGCTTTCCTTCTTCAGCCCATTCTCTCTTCAACCCCTACCAGCCCACACCGGACCGCTGGCCAGTGTCACTGACTACGCTTCATGAAATCCCAGGGTCGATATTCAGCCCTCATCTTCACTGACAGGAGCAGCAGTTCTCTCCCTGTCCTGGTTTCTCCTCACCTCATGGGCTGCCCTTCCTTGCACCCGAGAGCCCAGAGCCCGCCTTGGCCCTCTTCTCCTCAGGCGCCTCCCCCTCAGCTACGCCTCCACTCCGAGGCCCGAAGTTTAAAACCAGCATCTGTCCGCACATAAACCACTTTCTCCCCTGGGCACGAACTTCACAGACTCAACTGTTCCAATTGTCCCAGAGGATCCTCAAACCCTCAATAAACCCACCAAAGTGTCTGTCTACTCCCCACACTCCACCTCAGGGAGTAACACCACCGTTCTTCTAGCTGCTCAGACCAAGAGGCTGGCCAAGCCCTTTCATTCCTCTCTCTACCTCACACCCTCGCCTCTAATCCGGCAGCAAATTCTGGTACCCCTACCTTCAAAACACTGTCCAGTCTAAGCTGACCAAGTCTCTCCCCATCCACAGCCACAACCCTAGTCTCTGTCATCATCCTCAGCCCAAACAAATGAAGTTGCCTCCTAGGATATCTGTCTACTCTCGGAAGACAGAACGATCTTTTTAGACTTCACACACACACAAACACACCCTGCTCAAAAACCACCCCTCAGTTTCCCATTAAATAGAGAGAAACATTCATGGCCTCGTCGGTCTCTCTCTTCCTCTGTTCCAGCCACATAGGCTTTTCCACTGTTCCTCAAGTTCAAGAAACTTCTTCCTAGACTGGGACCTGTGCCCTTGCAAACACCTCTGCCTGGACAGCTCTTTCTTGAGCAAGACTTGCTGTCTCCCACCCATCAGAAGACTGCGCAGATCATCTCCTCCAGAGAGGCCTTCCCCAGGGGCTGATGTGCACAATCTCTAGCCAGATTTCATTTTTCATCGAGTTCCTTATGCAGTATTTGTTTAATGCTTACTTGTCAATGAAAATGCAAGCTTCAGGGGACAGAGAAGGTCTTTTCTGCATGAAGCACCATGTCCTGGCCATAGGCATGTATTTGCTGAGTAAATGACAATAAGTGATATGCACTAAAAATATACACTCATAGACTTTTCAATACCTTAGTCATCATTAATATTATTAACTTCATCAATTCCATTTTACAGCCTTAGCAGACAGCAGATCAGAGGAGGAGAGGTGAATTCTTGTCTTCAACACATAAACCAAATACATTCGCATGCCCGACCTTATATCCATTCCAAGATGGAAACCAATGTGACCAGGCTATGATGGTTTATAAACTGTCGCCTATCTACCAGCTGAAAACCTGAATTAACCTACACGCAAACAAGCTTAACATGAAGAACAACACTGAAATGACAACCCAAGAATACATACTGACTAGAGGATATTCCAATATCATAAAAGGGGAAAACAGCTGGGCGTGGTGGCGCATGCCTGTTGTCCAAGCACTGGGAAGCAAGAGGTGTGGGATTGCTTGAGTTCGTGGGTTCGAAAACCCAGGCAACACAGCGAGACCTGGTCTCAAAAGATCAGCCAGATGCTGTAGTAGGTGCTGTAATCCCAGCTACCTGGGAGGCTGAGGCTAAGTACTGCACGAGTCTATGGTACGTCGGGCAACATAGTGAGACCTAGTTTCCCCAAAAAAAGGGGGGGGGGATGACAACATATGCAATGCCAGAATTGTGGAAGGAGCACTAACACGTGTCTGAAATTTTGAGTTTCCACAAAGATATTTTCAGGTAAGGACGATGTGAAAGGAGAAGCTTCGGTCACTATCTGCTGTGCTGAACACAGCCTGCCAGTCTCCCCACTCAGGTTCATCCCAGAAGAAAACAGTCCATACTACACCCTCTTTCCTTCCCAGCCACTGGGCTCAACCCTGACTACAATCATCAGTAGACTCCTGCTGGCCTTTCAGAGAAGGGAAAGAGAACGAAACCTCATGCCAGGCTATGACAGAGGCTGTGCTATGTATCAACACAGAATAATGTGGGTCCAAAAAAAAAATCTCCCATTTTAAGAGAATTGGCAGATACAGAGGACTAATCAAAATTTTCTAAATTCCAGAACACTGATTCACTTCTAAACAAAGGGGTAAAAGGCAAAACCATCTGATTTTCTAAGCTCTGCACTTTTGCAGGGCAGGGAAGGGTGAGCTGCTGGGACCACAAGTTGGCTTGCCAAAGCAACGAGAGGCTGGGCATCTGGGTTAGAGGCTTCACAAGCCCGCTCAGAAAACCTACAGATCAATGAGTTACAAACAAGGACATAAGGACACCAGATATTAATGACACGATTAGGTTTCCTTTCCTCCTGAACATAAAGCCTGACTGACGTTGGGAAAGGGAGAGAACCAATACCAGGCCACCCCCATCATCCCCTCTACCAAAGAGGGGACAAGGGGCAAACTGAGAGCCACTTGGGACGCCTGCTGTCCAGAGGCCTGGCGCTTGAAGACAAAGGCAGAGGCCCAGGAAAGAATCCGGCAGATTCCCACAGCTCACCACCACACCACAGATGCCTACTCAGAGTTCCTGTCACTACAAATGAGTGCATCTCGTGCAGAAAAAGTATACTGCATACTAAAAGGCAAATATGTGTGGGTGTGTACAGACATACACATATATATTTCTATAAATATGTGTATTTATATACATATATGTGTGTGTCTCTGAAGAGCAGAGCAAGTATCAGAACGAGATTCAGATATGGCAGGAATGATGGCATCAGACTGGAGATTCAAAACTCATATGCTAAAACCCTAATGGATAGAGTGGATGCTGTGCAAGAAACAATGGGCAATACTAGCAGAAAGATGGAATTCTAAGTAAGAATCAAAAGTAGCACTAAAGACAAAAAAAAAAAACTAACAGATAACAACTAACAGATAAAGAATATCTTTCATTAGCTTATCAGCAGACTGGAATCTAGCAGACTTTCTTATTCAAGAAGCAAGCTCCATATTTAAAGCTCTTTCAACAGAAACTGAAAAACAGAAAAGATTGGGGGAAAACAGAATATCAAAAAAATGGTGGGGCAATTTAAAAAAATTAACATAATGACAATATTGGAAGGAAAAAAAAAGAGAAAAGAGCAGAAATTCTTGAATAATAAAAGAGGATTTTCCCAAATGGTCCAAGACCATAACCACAGATGCAATAATTGCAGCATATACTGTGCAGGAAAAAGATGATAAAAAATTACAAGGAGGCATCACATATTCCAACAAGATAAAAGCAAAGATAAAGAAAAAATCCTGAAAGAGGCCTGAGGAAAAAATACCATACCTGTAGAGAAGCACAGATAAGAATCCCATCTGATTTCTCAGAAACCAGTAAGCAAGGAAAGGGTATAATGGAATAGTTGAAATGCTGAAAACAACCCACCTAAAATTCTGTTCCCTCAGAAATTACTTTACTTTCAAAAATGGAGAATTACAGGCTTTACAGAGAAAATTCAAAGAACTTGTTTAGCCCTGCCTTATAAGAAATGTCAAAAGACATTCTTTAGAGAAGAGTAAAATGATGTAAGTCAGAAACAAAGCTAAAACAAAAATGGAGAACAGCAAAGAAAGAACAAAGAATGATGGAAAGAAAATTTTTCTTATTCTTAATGGATCTAAAAGAGTTTGTTCATAATCATAAAGTGATAATATATTATGTACGTTTATGTATGCTTTAACATGCACATATTATATAGCGTGAGTGCTTATAATTAAGTGAAATGAAAGACAGCAATGATATATGAGAAAGGAAGAAGAAATCGGGATTACTTTATTATGAAAATTCTCACACCATCCACGAAGCAGAACAGGATAATACTGTAATTGTTGTTGAAAATTGATGTGGATTAATTGTAAATGTGCATTATGGTCTCTGTCAATGATTAAAGACAGTGTAGGGGGGAGGGGAAGTATAATTGCTATGTTAAGAAAAACAGAAGTAATGCTGGGCATGGTGGCGCATGCTTGTAAGCACCAGTCTAGGAAGCCGCAGCTGGGGCCAAGGATTGCGGTTTGAGACCCACCAGGGCTAGTTCCAAAAAAATAAAGCTGGGTGTGGTGGCACGCACCTGTAATCCCAGTTACCTGGGAAGCTAAGGCTGGGGATTGCTTGAGTCTGTGGTAACCCAGGCAACCTGAGCCTGTGGTTCCACAGGCAAAAATAGCGAGATAGCGAGACCTAGTCTCAAAAAAAAAAAAAAAGAACAAAAAAAGAAAACAGAATTATATAAGATGCTCAAATTAAAACCATAAAAGGCATAACATAAGAAACTACAGAATATATGAATTGATGCAAAAATCTTCAACGAAATCATAGCAAATTGAATTTGACAAGACATTACAAGAATGATATATCATGACTGAGTGGGTCTTATTTCAGGGGAAGGATAGTCAAATATATGGAAAATCAACCAATGTAATAAACAGCAGAAAAAAGGAAGATAAAACTAATAATAACAACAGGGAAAGTATTGGTAAGATTCAATACACATTTGTGTTTAAAAATAGTCTAAACAAGATGGAAATAGAAGGAACCTACCTCAACATTAGAAAGGCCATATATTACCAATTCAAAAGAATATCTAAAGGTGAAAAACTCAGTTTCCTCTTTAAGATCAGGAGCAAGACAAAGATGTCTACTGTCTTCACTTTTGTTTACCTTGATATTATAGCCTTAACTACAGCAATCAGACAAGAAATAAAAGGAGTCCAAGTCGGGAAAGAAGTGAAACATCAAAAAAAAAATATGTAAAACATCATCCCTTGTAGACAAAACAAGATATTACAGCAAACAAAAAAGAAACTTTCAGAAACAATAACTGAATACAGCAAAGCAGCAGGTTGCAAAACCAGCATATAAAAATCCACGGCAGTTTTGTATACAAACAACATGAGGAGGAAAAGGAATTAAAAAAATAATTCTATTCACAGTTGCTTCCAAAAACATCTACTACCTCTCTGTGCATTTAGTCAGATACACGCCTGCCTCTGACACCATGGAGATGGCATGAGATTTGCTCAAGAAGGGTGTGGCTGACACCAGGAGGCACTGGATTAAGACCTTTGTAAACTGAGGTTACTCTGAAGGAGGGGGTGAAGGCTGGAAGGGGGAAGGGAAACACACTGAGACATGCTGGTGCACGTGAGGCTTGGCAGGCTGCTTTACAAGCAAGCAGCCCCACTGATTATTACCTGGAACAGTCTGTGAGGTGGATGAGGTAATTGAGCAGCATGAGTCAACATGCTGACCCCTCAGAGGGGCCAAGCCATCAGAACAGCACAGCTTGTGAACATTAGGACTGGAATTTGGAACTTGACTCCAGAGTCCATGTTTCTCCCACGGTAACGCTAGTTGACACAAGACACCGAGTTTCTACCCAATAAATGTGGGTGCATGGAACCCCAGGGTTAAGTCACCACCAGCTAAGGAGCTTCAATTGGGAAACACACCCCACTTCATCCAGGGAGCTGAGATAGTCTTGCAGAAGCTAGGTTAACCTCTCCCTCATATATCTATATTTACCATTCTATTCTAGGAATTTGAAACCATGGAAGGACTTTACTAATACAGATAAATCTGATTTTAAAAAAGGATCAGAACGTGTATATATACACACACGCACGCATACACACACATATAAAGAGAGAGAGAAATTTCAAATAAGAAACAATGCCAATCATTTGATTTCATTAAGTAAGGATATTTCATACCACCCTCTACGTTTTCCCCGACCTCACTAGGTGCAATTTTCTCCAGATATCAGTCCTCTAGATAAATTTTTAATTTTTTTGCTCAGAGAAATACAATATTTCAGTCTCAAAATTACCTTAAAGTTATCAATAAATCTGGAATTTCATAATATTAAAAAAAAAAAAGAACCAGGAGACCAAAAAAAAGAACCAGGAGACCAAAAAAAAAAAAAGAATAAGGGTAACAAATAGAAAATATGAACAGATATTAACCAAACCATATCAATAATCAATTTGAAAAGATCAGTGGGCTAAATGTATCAATTAGACAGACTGTCATAGTAGGTCAAAATGCAAGGCAGAATGGCTACAAAAAACCCACTTCGAATATTAGGATACACATCGCGGATGGATGGATGAAGATATTCCATGCTAACACTAATCAAAAGAAAAAGTAGCTGTACAAATTTCACACTGGTGGACTTAAAAGGAGGGAACTCATCAGGGATAAACAGAGCATTACATCATGATAAAGGAGTCAGTTCTCCAAGACAGAACAATCCTCTGTTGTTATGCCTAATAACAGAGCATCAAAAATACTTGAGGCAAATACCAATAGAAGTGCGAGGAGAGGCAGATGAATTCACTATTATAGTTGGAGGCTTCAACAATTTCCTATCAAAAATGGATAGATTAAGCAGGCAGAAAAAAAAATCAATGTAGACACAGCTGAACTCAATCTCACTCATCAGCTAGATATAATCAATATCCCTAGACTGCTTCCTTCAACAGCTTGAAACATGTTTTTCAAGTTCATGGGGAACATTTATCAAGACAGACCACATTCTTGACCATAAAGCACACCCTAGAAATTTAAAAGAATACAAATCATACAATGTCAACGCTCAGGTCACAATGGAATTCAACTAGAAGTCAGTAACAGAGATCATGGGAAATTTCCAAAACACATGACAAACATTATAATTCCAAATAAATCAAAGGCCAAAGAAGAAATATCAAGAGAAATTTCAAGGTACTTTCATCTAAATGAAAATGAAGGCAAAACTTAAAAATTTCTGAGATGCAACAAAAGCTGTGCTTCGAGGGAAATGCATAGCACCGAATGCCTGTACTGCAAAAGGAGACGACCTAAAATCATTAACTTCATTCTCCCCTTTAGGAAACTGGAAAAAGAAAAGCGAATTTAGTCTAGAGTAAGCAAAAGATATTAAAGAGTGAGCAGAAACCAATGAAACAAGGAACATACACAATCAAAAGGCCAAGGCAGCTGCATCTAAGTGAGCAGGGCAGCTGTGCCAGGCCTGCCAGGCTGGCATCTGAAAGGATCACAGACTGCTGTGCCAAGGACACCAAAGCAGGAGCGGGGCAGAAGCAGGGCTCTCTCAGATGAGGTCATTTCTTAGTGTGTTCATAAAACCCTTGTCCTTCAGTGGAAGAAACTGCTCTCCGATCCACTAGACTTTCTAGCTCTGTACCCCGGGATGCCGTACAGGCAAGAGGGGCACCTGAGCGACCAGGCAAGACAGCTTGTGGCAAGAATGACCCACTGGTGAACTGCTTGGGACTGGAAAGAAAGAGAAGTACCTGGTGAGCGGCTGTACTGGGGGGCTTCTCTTGGAGTGAGCCCTGCGGAGCGCATGACCTAGCAGGGGCCCAGAGGCACCACTCACGAGCCGCTGTACAAGATAAGGGCCTGTGGAACTCCCAGCTCCTAGGCTGATACACCTACTTCACGTGAGCCTCGTGACTCACATCTGAGCTCCAGCTGGAAGGAGAGGAGAGGTGCAAGGATTCCCACCATGGGGAGCAGGTGATGCTTCCTGGCTGATAAGCAGCATGTCCTCTCCCGTCTCCTCTCAAGTGAATCTGAGGTCAAGTCTGGCCTATGGCATCCTCAAAGTCTGTCTGGTTTCAGGCCAAGAATATGTCCAGGGCAGGTAAGGCTCTACTGTGGCAATCCAGACTGGGGGTGACCTAGACCAGAATGACAGTGGTAGGAAGAGGAAAAGGGGTTAAAACTAGACGGTAACTTAAGGGGGAACAACTGAAAAGGTGGAGTGATCATGGAGAACTAAACAGTTCAGCAGTAAACAATTTTGAGTGATGGTCATTCATTCATCATCTCGCTTCTCCTTGTGACCCAAGATGGCTGCAGCAGCTCCAAGGACCACAAGCTCATCCAACAGCATCCAAATGGAGATGTGCACCTTCACAAATTAAAAGAAACCCACATCCCAGGCGTCTTCCCTTCTGTGTCACCATGCCTACCCCCATCACTGGCAAGGAGGGCAGAATGAAGCCAACTGACAGAATGAGCATCAGTTCCCACTCGGCCTTCTTGGGCTGCAGGACTGGCGAGCCTATGAAAGCCACGAGCAGTAAACACACAAGCAATGTGGGGCTTTATCAGCAAGGAAACAGAGGACTGACTGACAGTGTCATGTCTGTCAAAACAGCCGAGGGAACTGAACAGCCCACCCACACTGATGTTAAAATCACCCAGAATAAGCTGGTCGTGGTGGTACATGACTTTAATCCCAGCCTAGCATGGGAGGCCGAGATGAGGAATCACTTGAATCCGCGGGTTCGAGACCCGCCTGGGGCAACACAGCGAGAGCTAGTCTCAAAAAACAGCTGGGTGTGGTAGCACGCACCTGTAATCCCAGCTAGCTGAGAGGCTGAGGCTGGGGATTGCTTGAGTCCGGGGTACCCCAGGCAACACAGAGAAACCTAGTCTTAAAAAAAGGAGAAAAGAAAAGAAAAAAATCACCCAGAATAAAAGTAATCAGATCAGAAATAAAGCACAGACACAGCATGAAAGAGGAAGCGAGGGGACGCGAGGGGACGTGAGGAAGAGGCACAGCCTCTGTTCCAAAGAATGTCCAGAGAAGCCCCATGAAATTTCACAAGCAACGATTAAAAATTCTAAATGATTTCGGGGGAGGGGGGATCTGATTAAACATCAAAAACTCAAAAAGAGCAACGTCTCAAAACTCTCTGGGGTGAAATCATTTTGACCAAGACTTTCGCAGCCCAATGATCAGTCGAGCGAGAGGGGGACAAAGGCATTTTCAGACATGGAAGGACATTACTTGAGGTTCTCTTGCCAACAGGATGAGGACCAGCTAAGTGGATGTGAGAACACAAGGAAGCGTGGAGACAAGCCAAGAGCCAAGTGAACGAGGAATCCTAGGACGACGCTGAGCAGCAGGACAAGAAAATAACGCATCCTATTAGAACAGAAAATAAGCAAAGGGCATGGAAGGAATAAAGGGAAGGATTCTGCGCAAAGGACAGAACAAGGAAGGCGCAGGCTCAATGGCAGGAATGCAAATGTAATCTCTTCTCGGTAGGAAAAACAAAAAGATATGGAATCCTGCGTGGAACACGGCCAGAGTGGGTCTGGATGACAGGCCGCTCCGGGCCCTCGCTGCCACCTGTGCCAGCCCCTCGAAGCCCCGAGACACCAGGCCGGGACAAGCCAATGTGGGAACAGACTGGTCCCAGCTTCATGCAAACGCCAGTTATCCGATTGTGACAGAAAGCGAAGGCCAGTTTACAAGGATATGCCATGTCTGAGGTGGGGAGGACCGCGATTCATGAGAAAGCTGCTGTTGTGGAGAAGCTGCTCTGCCTTCCACTCCAGGAAACCCAGCACGGCCATCACGGCCCAGGACCATCTGCCTGCACCAGGCAACTGTGGCATTAGGACAGCCGTGGGCCAGTAGATGGTCAGCGGAGACCCCACGCTGGATTCCACCAGCTGATCCTCACCTTATTCCCCGTGCCTGGGTTTGTGTCAATGTCAGGTTCACATCTGCCCCGCACACCCTCGTCCCATGTCTCCCTGCCAGGAGACAGTACTCACACTGGCTCCTCCTCCAGATGCTCCAAATACTGTATACAAACAAGGAGGGCAACAGGGTGGGGTGCATGCAGTGCCCCACATCTGGACGCTAGCTTAGCTGCACCTGACAGCGTGTGCACCAAGCAGCGCAGGTTGTAGAGACTTAAGAAAAACCGCTCCTTTAACCTATTACCAAGCTGCTCCAGGAACCCGAAGTAAAAGAGAAAGCGGCTGCCCTGGCTGCCCTCACCGCCCAGATACTGACTTCTTTAGCTGTTTCAGAGCCTCCTGTTACAAAGTCAGAAGAGAGTTCTCAAGAACAAAGGCTGCTGCTGTCTAGCCACAGCCTTCCCTCCCTAAAGCGTTGCTAAAGGAGCCTGCTTGGGGGGGGTTTCTTTTCTGCCTTTTTGTTTTTAAAGGTTATCAAATTAAAAGCACTTGATGTGGAAAGACAGGCCCACGGGATGGATCACTAACCTAACCCTGCACGCCCCCCTCCCCTGCACAAGCGGTTGGCGTAGAGACAGACAAGGGATGAGACAGCGAGTCACATGGGGAATACTTCAGAGTTTTTCTCCAAAATAAAAAGATCTAATGGAAGAGAAAATCTTCCTCTAAAAGAGGGTAAAGGGCCACTGATGAATTCAAACATGGGCTGTGGGAGAGGGAAACAGGGTTTAGTACAAGAGACAGGAAACTGCACCACTCCCACCCAACGGCTCACCAGGCATGAGAAGTGTGGTTAAGCTGCTAACTTCATCAGGGCTGGCTGCAGGGTTCAAGCGACAGTCCCTTGTTCTCTGGAAGCTCCAGCCCATCACTGAGGGAGGTAAGGTACAGGCCAAGCAATTTCTATCTCACACAGACTCCACATTCCACTAAAGGGACGTTTCTCCTCTAATCTTGCCAGTAGAACTTCCCGAGTGGCTGGGAGACTCCACCTGGCCAGCCCTGCTTCCCTCTTCATACTTTTGTGCCGAGTCTCAACACCTGCTTCCCAGGAACCGAACCTGGGATGATTAACAGTGTTAAATTTCCTGAATTTAAGCATGGGTCTGTGAGCACCTAAGGAAGTCTTGCTCGTGTGGTGTTGTATTGAAGGATAAAGAGTTTCTGCAGCTTTCAAAGATTCACCCAAATAACTCTAGATCTGTTTAAAAAAAAAAAAAAAGGAAAAGGGAACTACAGCAAGATGTTTGTAACTGATGAATCGGAGTGGAAGTGAGACAAGAGCTAACGTTACTGTTCTCACAACTTATCTGTAGGTTTGAACATTTTCAAGAGGGGGAAGATTCAAAAACAGAAGCACCTGCCTGTGCCCTTTCTCCTGCCTTTTAGTACATGAGAGTAAGAAAGAAAAACAAAAAAAAGATGATGCTTAGAGCTACAGCAGCCACACGCAATAAGGGAAAGGTCAGAACAATCAGATATGTCATGTCACCTGTAGCTGGATAGTCTGTGAAATGCTGCCAAAAACAACCAAAATAATACACCAGGAAAAACAAAAAAGCTATTCCAGGAAGTCACGGTACAAGTGTGGGGAAAAAAGACATCATTTTGAGCAACTGAGAGATGACAGGAAAACGACTCATTGTCTGTGACATCTCTCGTTAGAAATGTCTTCCTTCTATTGGCACAGGGTCACGCCGTGGAAAATGGGGAGAAAATCCAAGTAAAACTCACCACCATACTCTCCAGTGATCTGGGCATCACTTAAAGAAAATCCAGATAAAACTGCATCACCGAAGACTTCAGCAAGCTTACAGAACACAGAACAGAATCTAGAAGTTTTCAATCTTGTCAGTGAAAAACGTAGAGCTCTTAGAAGGTGGAGTGGGGGAGGGAAGGAGCAAAAGGAGGATTTCAATTCTGAATCTTATACAACTAGATGTCTCAGCATACTGCACTTGGCTCAGTTTTAAGTTCCTGAGATATAATTCACATACCAAAAAAATGCACTAGGTATTCATTCATGTCTTTTTACTATCAAGTTACAAGAGTTCTTTATGTCCCAAACACAAGTCCCTGGTTAGATATGACTTGCAAATATTTTCTATTTTGTGGGTTGTCTGTTCATTCCCTTGATAGCAAACTTTAAGACATGAAAGCTTTTTAATTCTGATAAACACTAACTTACTGTTTGACATCTCTCACTTGGCTTCCTGTCATTTCGAAGGCTTTGCCTAACAGAAGGTCACCAAGATTTACTCATGCTTTCTTCTGGAACGTTCATCAATTCAGCTGTTACAATTAGGTCTATGGGCCATTTTTGGTTAATTTTAGGTCCCGTGTGAGAAAAGGGATCAAATTCATTCTTTGCTTACAGATATCCAGGTATCTCTTAGCACCATGTGTTGAAAAACACTTCTTTTCCTACTGAATCGCCCTGGCATCTTTGAGGGAAGAAAGGAAGACAATTGATAATAGAATTGATTTCTGGACTCTCACCAGTATTGAACTGATCTGTATGTTCGCTAAATTTGTAAATTAAGGTAAAACACAAACAAACCACTTTAAAATGTAAAACTCAACAACATCTACTACAGTGTTTTACAACCAACACTTCTATTTAGTTCCAAAACATTTCCATCACCCCCACGAGAAATCCACACCCGTTAAACAATCATGCTCCATATCACATGCCCCTGGTAATACTACTTTATGTCCATGAGTACACGGATTGTCGATATTTCTTTTATATATATATAAAAAAGACTTTTTTTTTTTTTTTGAGACTAGGTCTCACTATTTTTGGCCGTGGAACCGCAGGCTCTCATTGCCCGGGGTACCACAGACTCAAGCAATCCCCGCCTCAGCTTCCCAGGTAGCTGGGATTACAGGCGCGTGCCACCACGCCTAGCTATTTTTTTGGAACTAGGTCTCACTAAGGGCCCCAGACGGGACTCGAACCACGATCCCTAAGCCCCGGCTGCTTCATAGGCTGAAGCTTACAAGCACGAGCCATGGTGCCCAGCAAGACTATTATTTTTAATTATTTGTATATATATTTTCACATCTTTGTATTCCCTGGGGGTTTACCCACCACCTCCCCTCCCTTACCACTCCTACCCATGCCCCCCACCCCCAGCTGTGCACTTTAGTTTGGTTGTTAGCTTGTTTTGACTTTTCCTCCTGGCCTTTTTGTTTGTTTTTCCTTTTTCCCATATATTAATGAAACCATTGGGCTTCTTTTTCTTTCCGACTTGTTTCTGGTAAAATGATTTCTCGTAGGTTCATCCACCTTGTCTCAAATTTATTAAATTTGTCATTTTAATTCATTCTTGATATTTCTTAACACTAGAATCACACATTTTCTCTACCTGACTTCATTAAGCATGTTGAGTATCAGTATTTATAATAGTTTACATAGCATATGCCAGTTCTCCGTCTTTATGGTTAAATATTTCATAGATCGAATAGACCACATTTTGGTTAGCTAGTCATTAGTTGAGGACCATTTAGATTGTTCTTAATCTTTGGCTAATGCACACTGCTTTATAAGTATGGCTATGAGAAATCATGTGCAGACATCTGAATATCTTTTTCTGAATGGAATATCTGGGCAATATGGCAATTCTAGGTTTGAATTGTCTGAGCAGTACTGTTATCTACAGAAGCTACATCATTCTACACCAGCAATGTACAAGAGTCCCAAATTCTCCACATTCTCACCAATACTTTTTTTTTCTATTTTCTAAGTCATGTTCAAATGCAACATCTAGAACATAATAGTTCAGGTATAGTCTGGATAGTAAAGACTGACACCATTCCTCTTCTGCAATCACCTTCTATTAGTCCAGATGATTTTACCACTTTCCAGAGAGTCACATTACATCTTAAAACCACACTGAGTTTATCACAGTAATTAAAATACTGAAGTTGTTCAACCACACCTCCCTACTTCAATAATTATGTGGCTGTTATCTGAAACTATGTAGAACTTCACATCAAGCTCCAAAGGATTACCTTTTCAGTCAAATATTTCAAGACAAATTGTTTCTTCCAATAACTTGATGAGCATTTAGTATCAAGGTTTTCACTCATGTCATATCCAAAATATGGGCAGTGATCTTCAGCATGTCACTAGATATTTTCTGCACTTATGGCCAATTCATTATTCATCAATTTTTAGAAGTGCTATACAACCAATCCCATTTCCAACTGACTGTTTGGTCATTCAAGTCAACTCCTCCCCCTTGGCCAGAGAGGGCCACGTTATGTCTGGCTGAGCCCAGTCACACAATCTCATCTGCATTCTCTGGCCCTACTGTCTTACAGCCCTATTTTTTTTTTTTTTAAAAAAAGTATGGTTCATCGAACGTAATTGCCTTTAGGGAGCTCATGTAATATTTTCCTTTAAAGTGTAATCATAGTCAATGTTTTCAGCACATAAAACACATGAAAGATTAGCTCATTCCAGGTTTCAAATCATATTTTGAGATTTTTATAGCAACATTAAATTACAAAGGAAATGCAATCTATCACTCAAGGCAACACAGGAAACAAAGCTATCTCATGTGCTAGACTTTGGGTTATCAAAACAAATATGTAATTTATGTATATGTGTGTGTGTTTAACTCTGAAAGTCTTCCATTGATCAAAAAAGGTTAAATAGGAAAAAAATATGTCCCCCTGTATCAAAAATATATATAAAGTTGTAAACTTTAAAGAGTTGTGCTTCCAATAACAGATATACTGAAACCAATTTCCCTAATTTCATTTAGAGAATCTTCGTAGCTCAAAAAATTTTAGTGTCTTCAAAGGTCATTCAGGTTAAAATGGCCTCTACATTGTCTCTTCATGATATGTACTGTCTCTGCCACTCACTCTGATTTTCACTCACGTGATATTTGGTATTTCTTGCTTATGAACTGTTTGCTAATTTACTCTCTAGAGCATCTCTTGTCTGAAAAGAAAAAGATACATTCTCACTCTTCTTTCTTTCTTTCCTTCTTTTTTTGAGACTAGGTCTCACTATTTTAGTCTGTGGAACCGCAGGCTCTCATTGCCCGGGGTACCACGGACTCAAGCAATCCCCAGCTTCAGCTTCCCAGGTAGCTGGGATGACAGGTGCGCGCCACCACACCCAGCTATTTTTTGGAACTAGTCTAGCTACGGCACTCGAACTACGATCCCTAGCCCCTGCCACTTCATAGGCTGAAGCTTACAGGCACGAGCCACCGTGCCCAGCACATTCTCACTCTTTTCTATCTTCATCACAACCCATACAGTATGGTGCCTACAAAAGGGGAAGCACTTATACTCTTACATTAATTTGTTTTATACAATAGTCAAAACATGTAATTAAAATTAAAGTGGAAAGTATCAGAGAAAGCCAAAGCCATTGTAAGGTCCTCTGATCCTTTGGAATGATCAGATGTTAACTAAAAGAGGAAGTCGGGTCACGCTGAGGATTCCCTAAATTGGGGAGACTTTGTGCCTATTCCTGGGGAAATGGGCAAAAGAGATGAAGAAAACGTGGAAGGAATAAGATCTGGGGCTCAAGAGAACAGATGATGAAAAATATCTTTCTGAAAAGTCACTGATACAGAGCTATACTGACATAGACCAGGGCTAAATTGAGGAGGTTGTGTTGAGACAATATTCATCAGCTTCTAGTATGTATTAAGTAAACATATGCCTGTTTCCTGTTGCTGGGACAAATTACTACAAACATAGTAGCTTTAAACACCAAGTAGGAATCTCTTAGACTGAAAGTCAGAAATCAGAGTCCTCAGAGGAGTTTCACTCCTTTCTGGAAGCTCTAAGGAGAATCCATCTTCTCACCTTTACCAGTTTATCTATCGAGGCCCGCCCGCACCCCTCCATCACCACCCCTTCCCTCACCTGATGCTATCCCTCGGGTTCTGACGCACCTGCCTCTTGCTTCATTTTAAAGGACCCTTCTGATTGCTTCAGGCTCACTGATAACAATTCCAGTAGGCAGTCAGATTAGCCTGGCGGCTCCTCCCGCTCCTCAAAGTAGCTGATTAGCAATCTTAATTCCACCTGAAACCTAAATGCCCCCTTGTCATGACACAGCATTCCCAGGGTCTAGGTTTAACATGGAAAGTCAGTGGGGAGAGGTTTTTGTGGCCTGCCACAAAGCACCACGTTCACTAAGTGCTTCACTTACATCTTTTTTACTTAATCCTGACAACTCTGAGGGATTTCATTTTTTACTCATTTCATACTTGAAACATCAGAGTCTACTTTTGGAGACTTTAAATAACAACCCAAAGGGCTAGGCTTAGAGGAGATACTATGATGAATGCTTGTGGTACTGAATGAGTAGCACCAGGCTTCAGACAGCCCAGCCCCCATGTAACTGTTCATAACAGTTACAAAGTTATGAACTTTTTTTTTGAGACTAGGTCTTGTGGAACCACAGGCTCACGTTGCCCGGGGTACCACGGACTCAAGCAATCCCCAGCCTCAGCTTCCCAGGTAGCTGGGATTACAAATGTGCACCACCATACCCAGCTATTTTTTTGGAATTAGGTCTTGCTACATTGCCCCGAGTGGGACTCAAACTGTGATCCCTGGTCCCAGCCCTGGTTTCCTAGGCTGCCGCTTACAGGCATGTAAGCATGCGCCACCATGCCAAAGCTACGAACTACTCTTCTGTCAGAGCGGGCACATGTGTGTGCCTGAGAGTGAAAAGTGCAAAAGCAGGGTTTGCCTTGATGTCAGCCAAAACCAACCCTTCTTTCAACCCTTTATATTTGAGACCTCTGTGTCTGATTTTTTTGTTTTCAATCTCCACACTATCTACATTTCACTGAGGCTTCAAAAACCCAGCAGGAGGGGGAAAAAAGGCGGAAAAGTGACAGATCAGTGAAAATCCAGTGCATTAATATATCATCTCTCATCTATTTTAGGTGAATTAGACTTTAAATTTGTAAAGTCCTTCCTAAATCATACAATTTCAGTTTTCAGATTTAAGCAAGCTGTGTATTTCAAGCAGTCAGAAAAATTCCCTAAACTCTAATAATACACTGAGTTAGAAGTTAGAATACATATTTTTAATGCCTTACTTAGCACATAGGCAGGATTTTTCAGAATCTCATCAGTCATGGGGAATGTATTCTCTCTCTCTTTTTTTTGTTTTTTAAATGATTATTGCGGTGCTGTAACTGACTTTCAGGTTTCCCTTCTGATAGAATCTGAGCTTTAAGCTGTTCCTTGGCCCTTCCCCAAACACTTCAACAATGAATTTTTTTTGTTCCCCCAAAGAGACCATCGACCAGGAGGAGATCAAAGAGGAGTGTACGTCTGACACAGGAGCCGTGAGCTAAGTGGTTGCCAAATGTCTTGATGAACGTGAACCTTTAGAACAGCCATTTTCAATCTTTCCTGGGCTGTGGCCTCAGCTTAGAGAAGCTGATGACCCTCGGGATGTCTCGCTAGGAAACTGCCACAGGAACACACACTCGCAATTTATACAACTTATTTTATTGCATTTTAAATCAAACGTGAGCAAAACCAGTCTTGGCAAGGATATCTGGGTGTCTCCTCTTAGGTTGTGTGCCCAAATGTGTGTGCTCTATCCAGGAATAAAATCCAAAGTATACAATAAATTAACCAATCAGACTTTCTTTTTGACAGACATGCCACCGCCGTGACACAAAACAGTCCTTGTGGAAAACCCATCTCTTCTGCATTGTTCTCCAGGGACAGCTGGGGACAGTGTGAGAGAGAAAGGTCCAGGTGCCAACAGTTGGGGGAAAACAGCGGTCACTGAACTTACCAAGTGCTTCCCAAGACACGAGCGTTGTATGCTTGCATCTAGTTACAAAAAGAAAAGGTCTGGCAGCACAAAGGGGGAAATAATAAGATAATTTTAAGTACAGGGAAAAATACCAGACCTACTATGTTCCTACTACTTATTCAAAATGTACTGTTTTGAACAGTACATGAATTACTCAGTAGACTTCATTGGAAATGAATTTTTCAAAGTGCTGTGTATGCTCTCCTCAGCGTGTAGCAGCCAGTAGTAGAGAAGAAGGAAAATGCTAGATGGTGACAGCGCGTTACCTTAAACTTGAAATGTGAGCTTTCCTACCGCGTGGTATGTACGACTGACAGCAGCACCCTGGCCTGACTGCTTCAACCCTGCGATGCCGCGCAGCATAAGGGATACCAAAGCTGGCTCACTTGACAGTCCACCTCCAGGCGATCTGAAAGGTACCTTTTTAGCTGTTGGAGGGCAAATATCACTGGATGCGACTCTGAAGAAATTCCAGTATCTGGCCATCCTCCAGCTCCTGGGGTGAGGAGAGGCCATGTGTCAGCAGCAACAGGGGGTTCTTGACCTGACTTCCTACTCCAGAGTTGCCACTGGGGCCAGTGCTGCCATATTCAAAGTAGCTGTTGGCAAGGACAGTCTGAGCAGAGGTGGCACAAACTTTGGTTTTCAGCATAACGCCAGGGGACCCTCAACGGTCCCCTGTGGGTGACCTCTGCATGACCACCCCAAAACCTGTAGCTAAGCCTTTCAACATTTCCGTGAGTGCCAGAGCGGTTTCTGCTGGGGCCACGATGCACACACAGGCAGCACTGCAGTAGGTAAGGGTCTCCTGAAGGAAAGGAGGTGGTTTCACACCCTGTACATGCTGTTCGTGACCTTCTCACTTGTTTGTTCACTTTCAACACACTGCAACATCCTGCAGCCTGCATGTGCCCCGCTAAGCAGATCTGCAGATCTCACCAGAATTGCAGCATCACTCACTATGGGACTGAAACAGATTTTTGCCAAGACAGACAGATTTAACAATATTAATAAAGCTAGACACAAGCAGGCACCAAGAAGGTAACAGAGTTAACAATTGCCTTGTTAACGATGACAGTGTTACATCAAAAACTGTAAGGAAAAAAATTAGTTATAAAATGTGAAACTATAAAATACTTAGAAGAAAACATTAAAAATCCCTAATGAAGCATTTAGAGAACGTGGAAACTAATAAAAGAAAAATATGATTGTGTGCACTACATAAAAATGTAAAACTTTTTTGCTCTGAAAGACCCTGTATTGAAAGAATGAAAAGATTATGAACCGAAAGATCTTTGCAAGTCAGATATCCCACAGAGGACGTATAACTAGAATGTAAAGACTCTGAGAACTGAACAATGAAAAACAGTCCACTTTGCTCATTAGGGAACAGTTAATTTACCTATTAGGGAAAGGCAAATTAAAATCACACTGAAATATGACCACCCAATTGCTAGATGTGTATACAAATAAAAAATAGGAGAAATAGCAAATTCGGGCAAGCAAATGGAAAAAACTGGGTCTTCCCTCCATTGCTGATGGGAATTCTGGAAAGCAGCATGGCAGTTCCACATGAAACTGAAGGTACACTTTGAAAAGGACATAGCAGTTCTACTCCTGCTACCCCAAAGGGAAGAGCCCTGGTGTAATCTGTACAGAAAGTTCACAGGAACTTCATTTGTAACAACTAAAAGCTGGAAATGACTCATACGTTCTTCAACAGGTGGAGAGTCAAATGGTGTACTGCAGTCACACAGCGAAAGCTACTTAGAAATAAAAAGAATTGAATGAGTGGTACATGTGGCAATGTTGTGGATGGTTCTCCAGAGTATAATGCTGAGTGAAAAAAGTCTATCTCAAATGGTAACATGCACAGTTTCACCAATGCCTCCTTCTCGAAGCCACACAAGCATAGAGACGGAGAACACGGAGAACACGTGAGTGGTTGCCAACACACGGGCCAGCATACAATGAAGGGGAAGGTGGGCCCTGAGATGCGTGAGGCAATGACAGAACATTCTGTGTCGTGACTGTGGTGGCAGTTACATGAATCCAGACGTGAAATGTTAGCTACACGTACACACAGATGAGTGCACTAAAAGCTATGAAAGTTGAATACGATTAACAATACTGAGCCAATGTCAGTCTCCTGGGTTAGTGTTACGGAAGGGATCACAACCGAGAGACACTGAATTAAGGTGACACGGGACTCCCTTGTACCAGTTTTGCAATTTCCCATGACTCTACCCTTATTTCAAAATAAAAGGTTTTTTTTAAGTCTCATAACCACAATATCTTAAAAAATGACTAATATTTTAAGGGACCCCAAAACCACGGAAATAAGATATTTCAAATTGTCCTAACACATTTTTCATCTTTAACTCATGTCTTGCTAGTGTCTTACATACACAGCATGTAATTAATATACATCAACATCAGGAATACAGACTCTGTGTTTTCAAATGCTGGGGAGTGACGAGATTTTCTGCACAACTTTTGTTGCACAGACCACAGAAGCGTAAGATGTTATCTACCCTTTCAAGTTTTTACTTGAGGACGCAAAAACACTGGACTAGGAAAAACACTGAACTGAAAATCAAAAAGAACTCAACTCCAGCCACCGTTTACACAAGTCCCAGTCTCATTCTCATGCACAAAGTGTAGAAATCATTCTGGGTCCTTCCTAAAGATATTGCAATTCTGAAAACACTGTGTTCATGAGTTAGCGCTACGGCAGCAAAAAGGGAGACAGCCAGAAAGAAATAAATGACAAAAAACTCTAACCAGTATTTACCGAAAGCAGAATTAGGGTTCAGTATCGCCAGGAATATTAAAAACCAGACATAGTCTAGAGTGTCAGCAATGCAAACATATAACCCGGCCTCTACAAAGACAACTTACCTTAAAGAAAATAAATTAATAGAAGACCCAGGTTATGGAGATAACAGCCTCACAGTTCTGCTCATGGAATTCTATGAGGTTCCAGGGTACAGCGGACACTGTGACAGCACATACATGTTCCCTGCCGTGTAAGTTCGGGGGCGATGATGGTTCTTAGAGAAAGTGGAATATCAAGATGTCCAAGAACACTTATTCTCTATCCATCTGAGTTAGACTTAGTAAGACAGAATTTTACGAAGACTCACAGATCAGAGGAAGTCAGCATACGGTCCTGTTTAAACCACTTTCTGCTATCCACAGGTAGCCGTCCGAACAGACCAACGCCAGGGAAGATACAGGAGCCTGCTACGCAATAAGAACCTAATGCGAAGACGCTGTGCACAAGATGGCATTTGGTTCCTCACCCCAAACAGTCTGTCACTTTAGCCCCCATCAACAAGCTGTTCTGGGTGCTAGTCTCACAGCACACTGAGACTGCTAAGTTGAAAAGGCAAGGAAACCACACCAACCCCGGCACAGGGAGCGAAGAGCTACAGCGAATAGTAATGTAATACACGAATCAACCCCTCACACCAGACCTGATTTTGAAAGGAAAGGGAATCCCAGGGTGCAGACATGTTGCTGAGTGAGGAGATGAATGGCTGGAATTTATTCTGCAAGTGGGTGATGAGCAAACTAGCACCCAGGAACGGCCACGTGGATGGAACCACCGAAGAAATATTTCATCCGCGTTATGATTATTTACCAACATTTTATAGTCTTAGAGCATAATCCATTTTTGGAGACCAAAACCAAACCGTGTTTAAATTATCTAGCACTTCAGTATGAGCTGAAATTATATCACACCCGAGGGCTGCCATGAACTAGAGAGACAAACCAAAAAACAAAAACACAAAGCATGAAGAATTCTGAGTTGAAATAGGTTGAAATCCACACAGGCAACAAAGCACGCGTTTGTATTTAAAATCTACGTGAAGGAGGCTACGCTGCAAAGGAGCAGTGAACAAACCAGCACCTCATGCTCATCGATTCGCAGGTGTCCTGCAGTCAAGCGCTGGACTTCTCTGAAGCACAGCTGCTCAGAACAGAGGCTCCAGCTGCTGTCAGTCAACAACAGGACGCACTTGGTGAAAACCGTACACTGACATCATGAAAGATCAAGAAAGCTCCAGCACCACAGTACGAGAGGCTTGATATAATACAGCCATTCGAAGCAATCTTTAAAAGACAAAGAAATGATCAGAAGCCTGTGAAACTATAATCACAGGAGGGAATTACTGAAAATCCTCAATAGCAGCTTTCACCTTTTTAAAAGGTAGCACCAGAAAGTATTTATACTAGTCAATGAGCACTCACAAAAACCAGCTCCTCTCATTACCAGACAGAGCATAAGGAATAGCAGAATGGAGGAAAGTGTCTGTGATTACAAGGATCAGGTAGTGAATAAGTTACTACACGTCATCAACACTACACAGGGGTCATACAAATAGGTGACGTAGAAAGTCCTATTTTTGATCAAGTAAATGACAAGTTGCACAATCCAAGTACATCTTGAATCAATAAGGCAAACATTTAACCACTTCAGCAATGATGAAAACTTAAGTACTCCCAACTTCTTTTAAATTAGCACCACTGATTTAAGTCCATTATGAAGAATTCAAAACACGCAGATTCCTCGAAAAGAATCATCAAATGTTCAAATGTAAAGATGCATCACCCAAACGAGTTTGATGATATAACAGGAGGGAAAATATTTTCTTTTCCCATTACTCTCCAGGCTGAGGTAGAGTAAGGACTTTAAAGTCCCTCTAGAAGAAAATCTTTCTAAACTTGGACTACACATACCATGAAGGGAACCGCTCTCCCCTGGGAAGTACCCACACTGAGAGGGATCAATTTACAAAGGAATGCATCCTCATTAAGATGTTATTTTTCACTCAGAAGAAATGCCCACGAAAGGCAAATATACAGACTGGTAGAACCTAGAGATGGGGTGGGAAGTAGGGAAGGTGCTGAAATTGATTGTGGTGGTTGAACACAGCTCTGGAACACACTAAAAACCTTGACATTTTACACTTTACATAGGCCAACAGATGGTACATAAACCGCATCTCAAGAAGGCTGTTCTTTCTAATGCTTAATTCTCCAGGACACTTGGCAAAGCACAACGGCCACATCATAGTCAAACCCCATAGGGTGTAGCCCTCTACCAGATATACTTGCGGGTCTGGTTGACATCACTGACAGTCCCATAAGGTTGCTTAGGAAACAATGCCATCCTTTCCCCACAAATACCAAAACAGACAATGAGGCGGTAAGGGCATCCATTTTCTAAAAGTTAGAAATACTTCATACTGCAATTTTAATATACGTGATTTTTTTAAAACAATCATTGTCATTTAAAAAATCCATAGTCATCTATTTATTATAAAATTCTGAATTCCAGATTAAGTTACCATTCTCAGACAAACATGACGGATGTGCTAGGAGCTGTAGATACAGTGAGCTGTAGTCTAACCGTCCTTGAAATGCACGCTCCTTGGAGGGTGGAAGGGAAGACATACCAGTATGTGCAGAATCCCAGAGAATTCTGCTTACGGGAGTAGCAGTGTCTAATTTCTTTTTTTAATTCTACAGTTCACAGATTTAATAGGCTCCAGCGGCCCCACCCCAAGCCCTGTGGTGACCTGGTTTGTTTACCTCGAGCTTCCTAAGAAGCTATGCAGAACAACAAACAAGAGCAGGTGAGATGTCCAGCTAGGAGTGCGGCTTCCCACAGCACCTCCCTGCCACACGCACCACTGTGGACTGAAGAGTCCTCCTCCTCAGAGGTCGGCACTTGGACAGACCTTCCCTGGCGGCCTTCTCACCCTGCCTCTCCCCAGCGCAGAGTAAGTGCAGTTCACCTGCTGAAGGTCACTGACTGAAAATGCACTGAATGGCAGTTTCTCCTTCCATTAGTCCAACTTGCTGTTGGAAGCCCTGCGTTTGACTCGGGAACATTTGAAAACCTTTTCCCCCTCTAGGTTAGCTTAAAGAAGCATCTAGAAAACAAAATCTTCCCACCTACTTCATCAGCCTAAATTTTAGCTCTCTTTTTGTGTGAGCAACAGAAGGGTAGAGAAAGGCTTCCTAATGGGAGCAAAGCAAAACAAAGCAAGACTTTCCTCCCCACTCTGCTCCCCGGAGTGCCTGGGGCAGAGTCTCCCAGCAATTCCCACAGCTCTCCAGAGATGAGACAAAACAAGACCTGAGAAGGGGCCGTGCTGAGAGAATGCTGCCCAAAAAAATTAGGGTTAAAGGAGGCAAACTGTTCAGGGAAACAGGTTTTAGCCATTGGGGAAATAATTATGAAAGTTATGCTTGGGACACACACACCCCACCCACTGCGACACCCTGCATCTCCAGGAAAGGTGAAAGAACCAGAATAAATGAGTCGGGAAAAATAAACAAACAAGTACACGAAAACTGGTTACCTTTTTCCATGCCCAATAAACACAACTTAAATGTTCAAGCACTAATGCTTGCTTGCTTGCTTGCTAGTAGTACCTGAGCCTAATAAAAAGGTGGGGGCTGGGACATGAAAAGAAGAAACCATTACCAGTAATTATGTGATAATGGTACTATTACAGGGGAACTTTTAACTTCTGAATTAGCCATTTCTTTAACACCAGGATTTGAGAATGGGCAGCTGAAATTGGTGATAGTTTCCCCTAGAAAATATAAACACACTTTCCTCCAAAAAACTATATGAACTTAAAAAAAAAAACCTACATGAACTTCTTGATTTTACAGAATACCAGTGAGCTAATAAAACCACTCAGCATTTTAAGCAACTATTTAAGAAAATGGGATGGGGAGGAAGGGATTGCTACTTTTGTTGAAGACTTTTTACCAAGATCCCACAATCTTAAGAAGAAACATAAAACCAGCCATACTGTAAGTGCAGGTTCGGCTTGGGCTGTGAAAGGGCTGTGCAGGAGGGAAGAGTAATCACTGACGCTTAGAAGAGCGGAAGAGCTTTTGACAAGGTGACATCTGAGCAGGGTTAGATGGGCGATACCACTGGCAGGGCAACAATAGTTGAAACCCAACGCACATGCTCTTGCCCGTCCCCAATATGTTAAAGATGAAAATAGTTGAAGGAAAGCACCTATGGCCAGTAACCCCC
>PVHY01008532.1:0-61015 GCA_004024945.1 Uropsilus gracilis | reverse complement strand
AAAAATGGGGAGAAGAACTAAAAAGACACTTCACCAAAGAGGAGATACAGATGGCTAATAGACATATGAAAAAATGCTCCACCTTACTAATAATTAGGGAAATGCAAATTAAAACCACACTGAGATACCATCTTACACCAGTAAGAATGGCCCACATAAATGAAACAGACAACAAATGTTGGTGCGGATGTGGAGAAAAAGGAACTCTCTTACACTGCTGGTGGGAGTGCAAACTGGTCCAGCCACTATGGAAGACTGTGTGGAGGACCCTCAAACAATTGAATGTGGACTTACCATTCGACCCAGCAATCCACTACTAGGAATCTACCCAGAGGACATGAAAACATTAATTCAAAAGGACACATGTACGCGCATGTTCATTGCAGCCCTGTTTACAGTTGCAAAGAATTGGAAACAAACCAAATGCCCCCAAACAGATGACTGGCTAAAAAAAATGTGGTACATATACATGATGGAATACTACACATCCATCAAGGAGGACAAACACATGTCATTTGCAGCAACCTGGATGGAACTAGAAAGACTCATATTAGCAGAAATAAGTCAAAAAGAAAAAGAGAAGTACAGGATGGTCTCACTTATATGAGGGATATAGGGAAAATCAAACAAACAAGAAAAAATGAGAACAACCAATGGGACTGAACCATGGAGCGAGAGAGGAGGAGGGGGAAGAAGGCAGGGGAGGTGAAAATACAAAAGATCAAGATAGTTAACAAATGTTAGTGAAGTGGGAAAGCCCCGGGTTAAAAACAAACAAACAAACAAATAGCAAAACAAAACAAAAAAAAAACCATACACACACTTACCATATATCAGAAGAGAACAACAGGCCAAACAACCAACAACTAAACATCAACTTAACCAAACAACAATTTGCGGAAAAATGGGAGAAGGAGTGACTGAAGGGGGTATACAGAGGGAGGATATGGAGGGAGAAGGAAGGGGAATACAGAGAGGGGATATGGAGGGAGGAGGAGGGATCAATTAATGCACAATTGTGACAAATCAATAAAATGAATAAAAAAAAAAAAAAAGAACTGGTACCCTCCCATCCTTTGAGTCTTGGTGCAGATGTCTTTGTGAAACCCAGTTTGACCACATGCCTTCATTAACCCTGGAGCCCCCTCTTCCTGGCTCTCAGCAGCCCCCATCTTTTCTTTTGTGATGTATATTTTACTTTCTACTATGTTGGTTTATTTATGAACTGTATGTTATGTATACTATATTCTGTATATAATATATAAGGTAATCTATAATATGCTCTATATTATATTCTTTATATAATATATAGGATGTATTCTTATATATGTCTATTGTTCTAGAACATGTGTATTCTATAGTCTATATAATAGTATATTTTATTTTTTATAATATGTAAGTAACCTTTCACAAATCCTGTAATAGATTATGAGATAATCTATAATAAGTTCTATACAAATGCATTTATGAATTATAAATTAATAACTTAAAAAAATACAGGCTTGGTCCACTGGGGCATAGAAGGTTCCAGGAAGAAGTTTGTTGAAGATAGGATGACAAAGGAGAAAAGTCTACCTTTTCCTGAGCTGATGCTCTGGAAATGAAGAAAAAAATAGGAGAGACCTTGACCTTCCTTGCCCAGGCTTGACCAAGAGTGGAAATTACATTACATGGAATCAAAGGAACAGCCATGGTGAGAGTGTCTTGTCAACATTACTCCATATTTTTAAAAGCTATAAAATGTGAAGTTTGAATTGGGAGCATATATTCTAAATTACAAGACAGTCTATAGGATAAGGAGTAGAAATAAATAAAAAATAATACAAAATAGAAAATAAGAGAAAAACACATATAGACTGATTGTTTAAAAATACCACAAATGAGAGAGCAACTCACTTTCAAAAATAAATGTCATACCACCATATCACCACTGAAATTAGATTGAAATTTCAGTTTTATTTTTATCTCTGACTATAAGTATGGGTTGTGAAGAAAACCAGCTATATACAATATAAAGAGTTTTTAATTATTTGCTTCTGAGAGTAATATAACTATTACATAGTTATATTATGCCTGTATTACATAATTTATCCTACAGAAATTTTATGTAAATAATTCCCGCATTGCCCAAATCCACAGAGCAATGAATGGGTTAGGCTGACCTGGTCTCAGCCCTAAACAGGTACAATTAAGGTACTGGATACACTTAGGAGCAAATGCCAAACCACATCTGTGCCACTGGAAAGAGGCTGGGCTACTAGTCCTTGGCCAAGTGACTGGTCATGAGCAGGTCTTATGAATTTGGATGGAGATGAGAGAATGGTGATAAAACAGAAACCAGCAGAACATGGTCAAATGAGAACCAGCAAAGAGGTAACCAAAGCCTGCCAAATCCTTTCGGGACAAATCAGGATGAACAAATATTGGCAGGGGAGTTTCAAAACTAGACTAAAGGTATTGTTACCTAAGGACTCTGGGAATTAGAAAGGTTTCAGTTAAGAGTGAGTTGAAAATGAAGGTTACTGTGGACATACATTTGCTCTAATCAGAAACATATTGTTATCTAAACGATGGGTACAAATCTGCCATGTACTAAACAACATCCTCAAGAGAAATGCAAACTGTTATCTGGAATAAAAATTTAAGTCAATTTAGCAGATGCTTTTTAATTGTATAGAGCGAAGCAACTATATATTAAATGTCAGGATGAAACTGAACAAGACACAGATATAAATAGGAATTTAGATAATATTTTATCATGGTTAAGAGCATAATTATAAAAACCGAACAATGTTGGTTTTCCAATCTTATTAATGGCATAAATCTAACCCAGTGATTTAGCCTCTCCAAATTTCAGTCTCTTCAACCATGAAACAGATAACACGATTCCAGGGCTAGACTAAAAGGATCACAAAACACTCAATAATCAAGTAAAGTAAATATTTCTCAAAAAACCAAAATAAATTTAAGCATCCATGATGAACCTAAGATCAAAATTCTTAATAAAGACAGGACCCAATATTACTGATTCTTCCATTTTGCATCAAGCTCTAACATGGCTCAGCAAAACTTCACGGATTAATATGGGGATTAATTGAGATGATTTAGAAAATGTTTTTGCAACACAGAAAATGCCAGGTACAGTTCCTAGCAGTTGAAATATGTCAAGGAAGAAAACAAAGATACTTGCCCTGGTCAAGGTTACATTGTAGCAAGGAGTGATAGGCAATAAAGAAAACATAACAAATATGTTAGCTGAAATTCATAGTATCTATAATGGTTTATATAAAATTATATAAGAAAGTGATAAATTTATGAATCACCAAAAAAGAACACATGACATTTGACCAAAATTTTAAAGGAATTGAGAAAGGTCATTGTGCAGCTCAGTGGGGCAAGCATTCCAGACAAGACTTCTAATAGACTGTGTTTCATGTATTCAAGAAAAGGTATGAAGGCCACTTAACCACATGGGAGTAAGGGTGAGATGTGATTGTAAGATGGGAACGGGGAGGAGATGGGGAAGAGTATGAGTAGATCACATTAGCCATTGCAAGTCATCATAAGAGTTCTGATTTCTACTTTGAGGGGAGTAAGGTTTCCCAATAAAACTTTCAGTCGAGGAATGACATGTATATTGTATATTGAATACAGAAGATCACTCTGAGATTTTCAAATGTCTTTATTTAGCCATTTTTCTACTATACTTTCCTGATCAAAAAAATCCTAGCATTTCCCTGATAAGTTCATTTTAACTGCAAATGCCTAATCAGAATCTTAAGGAAAATGAGTAGGCTGGCTAAATTCCAGGAAGAGAAACTAGAGGTGTTTTCAACAGGCTGGCAGGATGTCTCCAATTATAAACATGGAGGAAATAAAAACTGGGTGGTAAAAATCCATTGAGAGACAGATTGCATTTTATAGGAAAAGATGTAACTTCATTTAGCATTGGTCTTTATGTCTTGCAAATGTGCTTAGTACTCCTACATCCCATGGGTCTCAGTGTGAATACTTATATGCTAGAATATTTCATTGTCTCATAAACCAAGAGGTAACTGAGTATTTTCACTCTCTGGGGGAAAAAAATGTGTTCAACCAGGTAGTTTCAGACAATTCCATTTCTCAAGTATGCATTCTTATATCAACTCTCAGGAAAAAACAAAGTTAGATACACAAGATACCTTGTTATTTTTCTTCTTGCTCCTTGTGTCAGATATTATCTCAATTTTATTTAAATTTTAGTTAAATGTGATTCAACATCAATGAAAATTTCAAGCATGGAAAATTAAGATAAGTATTGAAGTTTTTGTATTGTCTTAACACAGATTTCATACATATAAATATTTATCAAATATTTATATAGTGAAATGGCTATTCAGAAAATAGAAGAGGTCTGAAGGGTGTACATGTGAAAACTGAGTTGTCTGTACTGATTAAAATAGAAATATCTAAAGACTTGAAAATGGAACATTGATAACTATTGAAAAATATGCATTTTTTACAGTCATGTATATGCATACAGTTTAGCTTTTACATGAAATTTAAGGTTACTATCCAAGAAATATGATGGTGAATAAAGAAAGATTTTTAACTTCTTTGTTCCAGAAGAAAGAGGCTCCCTCCATATGGCAGGGCCATAAATTAAATGAGAGATGTTTTAAAATCACCTTCCTTGAAAGATATAAACCTTGCATGCAGCCCCAAGACAAAAACAACTTGATTTTGGGTTGTGTTTTCCCTCATATCCCAGGGCAAATATAGCTCTCCAAATCATCAAAAGGCAGCTCTACTCTTACATCCAGTTTAGAACAGAATGGAAAAAAGAGGAGAACTGCTGGAGGAAAATCTGGAAAATCATAGGAAATTTAAAATACAAATTTCATTGTTCTCTGTTAGTACAGGTTTATAAATATCGCATTCCAATAATAGTTTGTTTTTTAGAATTCATATGTCTATATGTTGAACTCTAATGCCCTAATGTGATGGTATTTGAGATGGGAACCTTTGAGAGATGATTAGGTCATGTAGCAGAGTTTCATCAAAGAGACCAGTGCCCTTATAAAAGAGACTCAGAAAGTCCCCACACTCTTTCCACCATGTGAAAACACAATGAAAAGAATGTTATCTATGAATCAGAAATCCAGTTCTCACCAGAAATCAAATCTGCTAGCTCCAGTTCTTGATCTTGAACTTCTAACTTTCAGAATTGTGAAAAATATATCTCCACTGTTTGAACCGTCCTGTCCACAATATTCTGTTATAATAGCCTGCACACGCTAAGAGAAACAAATGACTTCACAATCATAAAAAACAATGTAATACGGTGGTTAAGAGCATGGACTCAGAAGTCAAGATACCTCAGTTTTATTTCTTGATTCTGAAGTTTCCCATAATTTTTTTCAGTTAGATGTCAGCAGAATTGAAGAAAATTAGCCCATAGAATTATCTCTCCTCTCTCAAACTCTTTCATACTCTTTCTCTTCTTTGGGTTGAATGTTATGAATTTGTCTGCAGCAGCATGTAAACAACATGTGATACTGACATGATCCCTATCTTCATAAGACCCTGCATATGGTACAGCCTCCATCAATATAGGTTTTAAAATTAATACAGGAAGGAGCATTTCACTGTTTGTGTTCACCTGCCAGAGACAAATACATGCACAAGAATAGGCTCCTGTCACACAAGTCACTTCATAAATGGGTTTATTTGTTACAGTGGTCAATATTACCCTAACAAATGCACCTACCAGTAAGTGCCACTAAATCAAGGAGAATGTTTTCCATACTCCCTAAGACTTGTGTATAACTTATCAGATAGTTTCCAAATCTTCATATAAGTTTTGCAATGCCTGACAAAGTAAAGTTTTCTTTTACCTGTGATGTAGCATAGGGAACAATAAAGAATGCAGGATCAGAGCATGACTAGAATTTTATTGATGACCAAAGGCAAAATAAAATCCAGCCTGCACTTTTGCAGTAATATTAGATCTGCTGCTCTTTCAGCAGTAAAATCCTGTTTTGTCAGCAGCTACTGAAAGCAGTATGACTCAGAGGACACATAAAAGCATACATATAAGATAACTAGCTATTATATTTAGAAAACCACTTTTTAAGCAATCTAAGTGCACTCTAATATTTCACATTTTAAGTAATCAAAATTACATTGAGAATGAAGAATCTCAAAAATATTACACTCCTCTATGTCCTAATCTCATAGACAGAAGAAAAGTATAAAAAGTACCAAAGGACACACAGAGAATAACCAATTTTAGACATTGCAGAGAACATAAAGATCATTGACTCAGTAAGTTTCATGCTATGAAGAGGAAAGTAAGACCTGAAAGATTTGTGCATTGCACAGTATTATTCCAACAGAGTTAGGACTAAAATTTGGTCCTCAGTGTTTTGTTTCTCAAACACTTGTTAGTCACAAAAACAATTCCCAAAATATTAGAGTAATTGTTTGTTTTGTGGCTTTTCTTCAAAAAGTGATATTATAGCATGATTTATATTAGAGCTTGCAAGAGTAAAGAGTTCTGAGACCTACTGTCATCTGGAATATAATGGTACTTGATTAATGTTGACTGGTTGAGATTATGTCAGTCAAGGCTCATCACAAGACCACATTGATGTGGTCTCATAATACAACTGTCTAGGATTCCCAGTAAAAAGAAAGTTCAGAAAAAAACCAAGAGAAACATAATTACAGGGTATAATATTTACTCATAAATATTAGACATTTCTCAGAAATCAAGCATGGCATTTTATTAATATAACAAGTTAATCACTACTTATATTTTAAAAAACAAGATTTCTGAATCACTCATGACTGAACAATAAACATGGGACATATTTTTGTTATAAAAAGAAATACATAACTGAACAAAATGCATTATCTGTTTTCAGGTACTAGACAGCACACAATGTAGGCTGTGTTTCTCCAGAGAAGGGAAATACATGAGGTGAGTTTTGCATTTTCTTTACTATTCTACCTTTCAAATTGCAGCTGTAGAAACCAAACAAAGACTTTACTTTCAGGATATAGAGCATAAGGATGCAACTAGCCAGAAAACAACAGAGAAAACAAGAGAGAATCATCTTTGAGGTATTATGAAGACAAAACTGTCAACCTGGAGTTAGAATTCTACATCTCATGAAAATGCTGTTTAAAATAAAAAGAAAATGAGTGGGATATAGGGGAAAAAATAAACAAAAGCCATGAGGAAAAGTCAAAACAAGCTAACCACCAAACTGAAGCACACAACTTGAGGCAGGGGGAATGGGGAGGGAACGGTGGGGAGGAGGGGGTAAATCCCTGGGATTACAAAGAAGTGAAATTTATATATAAATAAATTTTTAAAATATTAAAAAATTTAAAATATTGACTAATAAAAAAAGAACATGAGTGGATTTTCAGATACACAAAACCAAAATTTGTCATTAGTAGACCTGCACTGTAAGAAATATTGCAGGATTGGCTTCAGGTCTATTCTTAATAATGCTGCAAGTCAACATGGATGTGTAACATGGAGGGAAAATTACAAACACTGAGCCAAATCAATGAACTACCTGTTTGTGGATGGGCCATGAGTTAAGATGGTTTTCACAGATTTAAATGGTTGTAAAAACACGACAAGAAGGGAACACTTTGAAAATATATGAAATTCAAATAACCATACTCAAAGTTCTACTAGAATATAGCCATAATCATCAATTTACAAGTGTCTAAGATAGGTTAAGTTCTACATTAGTGCAGTTGTTTAGTTTTAAAAGAGACCATGTTGCCCACCAATCCTTAAATTTACTCTCTGGCTTTTCACAAAAATAGCATACAGATTGCTGAGCTATAGGAAGGAAGAGTACAGTCATGGTATTTATGTGGGTAAATGAAAAAAAAAAACACTCTTCCTATTATTTTTCACCTTGTTTAAGAACTGTTTTTAAAAAATAATGATTTTGGATGTGAGATTTAAGCAAATAGGAAGTTTAAGGGCTATAACAACAATAGTAAAGGAGTAAATGGAGATATTGCAGTGTAAGATTCTTATAATATACAAGGAAGGGTTAAGTCTGCCTTAATAGCAGATGTTTCTCACAATTCTAGAGCCTAGGAAGTCTGATATCAAGGTGCCAGAATTCTTACAGTTTCTTCCAAGAGTTTACTTCCTGGTTTGCAGATGACATCTTGTTGTTTGTATCCTCACAAAGCAGAGAGAAAGAGAATCACTTTAATACATCTTACAAGGGTACTAATCCCATCATGAGAGCTCCACCCTCATGACACAGTTGCCTCTCAAAGGTCCCACCTAAATACAGTCACTAGGGGATTAACATGTCAGCATATGAATTTCAGGGGACACAAACATTCAGTCCACAATACACGACACAATATAATACTAATTCAGCTAGACTGTGGTAAGGTAAAGACATATGTGTTAACCTCTAGAGCAAAATCTACAGAAATAAAACTAAGAATGCAAAATTAAGAATGCATATATACACACATATAAAGTAAAATACTAAAAAAATGTTAATGCATCAAAAAGGAGAGGGAAAACAAAGAATAAAGGAATAGAAAAACCAAAAGATGTAACCTTAAACATAAAAAATATCAACAAATACATTATATATATATACATACATACATGCATACATACATACATAACTGGACAACATATTGTAATTTAAAGACAAAGACTGTCAGACTAAAGAAAAACTTCAAGACCAATCTCTTTGCATTATACTATGCACAGAGATAACAAACACAAAGTTGTTATAGTAAATATATATACCATATATACTATACTAATATACTATACTATATATACTATATATACTTATACTAATATATACTATACTATATAGCATATACATACTATATATTAAATATATTTGCTATGTATACTATGCCAACAACTATTTTTCTTGAAGCATTACTTTTCTGATTTCTTTTAATATGCATTTTACATCATTGTCTACCCTGAGGTCCTCCCACTACCTTATCACCCTTGAACCATTTTCTGATTTTTTAATACAACCGATTTAGCTTTTCTTATGTGTATTGTTGGCATTGTAAATATAGTATATAGCATATATCTAGTGTACACTACAATATCTAGTAAATATACCGTGGTATATAGTATGTATTAAGTATATATTTATATATTATATCTAGTATACATTTACTGTATACTATACCAACAATACACATAAGAAAGCTAAATTGGCTATATTAAAAATCAGAAAAGGAATGCTTCAAGAACAAGAGTAATATGCCATAGTTAGAAAATGATCAAAACAATGAATATATGAAAAAATTATCAAAAAAATTTAAGAACTTTACTGAGATTAATAAAACACTATATAAACAAGTGCATTTTTTTTGAGGTTCACTGGTGTTAAGCTAGATCAAATGTTGAACCAGAAAACAAGTCTTAATGTCAAAGAATACACAGAATGCATTTTCTAACTAAAATAGAATTATATTAAAATTCAGTAATAAACAGACACCTGAAATATTCTTGGAAATTAAACACTATAACTCTTAAGAAAGCATGAGTCAAAGAAAAAAGTCACATAATAGAAAGTATTTTTAGCCTGAATGATTACATTAACATAATAAACTTTGTGGGTTGCAATTAAGGCACTCTTTGAAGGGAGATTTATGTCTTTGATGCTTATATGAGAGAAGAGTACAACATTTAATTTCTATAATATTAAATTCACTTTAAAGAAGCAGAAAAACAAGATCCAATTATACACAAAGTAGGGGAGAGTAAAGACTAAAATAAATGTAGAAAACAATATCTAAAGTGAAAAGAGAAAATCAACAAAACTGAAAATCACTGATGAACATCATAAATATTTGAGGAAGGAATAACTACAATCGTCCATATCAAATCACTGTTTTCCTAAAATACAAACTATACAAACATACTAATTAATAAGGCAGACATTTTCAGAGTGGATGACAACATAAGACAACAATATATTGTCTCTAAATGGAAAAAAAAGCTGCAAATATAAAGCAACAGATAAATTTAAGTTCATGGTAAAACATGTACTATTCAAATACTAATTATAAAGCTGACATCTTACTCTATTCAGACTGCTATAACAAAATACCACACACTGACTCAATTATACACAGAAATTCATCTCACTATTCTGAGTTGGTAAGTATCAAATCAAGGCACCAGCAGGTTCCCTATCTGGTAAGAGCAGGCTTTCTTGTTTACAGCAAAGGCTTTCTTACCTCTGTGTTCTCACATTACAGAAGGTTAGAGAGGTCTCTGAAGTCTCTTTTATAATGACACTAACCTTATAAATTTTCATAAGGATGAAACCTTCATGACCTTATTATATCTCTAAGATCCCACCCTCAAACACCTTCATATTGGGGTTTAGGTTGCAGTGTGAATTTGGGGGTCACAAAATTCAGTCTGCAGCAGTTGGTATGATTGTGTTCATATCAAACAAAGTTGACTTTAAGACGAGAAACAATCAGGGATAAAGACAAGTTAGTCAGAATGATAAAAGTAAACTTCACATCTCTGTGATCTCTGGGGTAATTTATATATAAATAAGTTATTAATAAAAAAATAAATAAATAAACAAAAAAAAAGAATGATAAAAGTAGCAACTGATCAAGGAGGCCTAACAACTCTGTTTACCCCTCAAAAAATAAAACAAGAACAAATGAAGCAAAAACTAACAGACAATTTAAGGAGATACAGATACATCCACATAGTTTGAATATTTCAAAACTCCTCCATCAATAATTGATAAGTGAATGGAAAACCAGTAAGAAGATAGAAGATTGATTGTCCATATTGGACATTCATAGATACCCAACATCAGATGAATATACATTTTCTTCTAGTACACATGTCTACTCACCAAAATAGATTATAAATCATATACTATTCTTAAAGAATTGAATTTTAAAGTTGATGTTGATTCTGATATTGATGCTGATTTCCCACCTTTTAAAAAAGAAAACATCTTAGAGAAGCCTGTTTTAAGGATAGCTATCTCACACTACTTAATTAAAAAAATCCAACTTAATGATGGTATTAACTGGATTTTAAAAACTAGCATTTTATTTTCTCTTACAGGTTATTTTACAAACCAACTAATATCCCACAGTTTATTAAAGATGGCCTCTCAGTGAGGAAAATATTTTTAATAATTAAAAGATAAATGATCAAAACTCAAACGTTTTGAAAATTGGTTGCAGTAATTGTGTTCATACTATATCAAAACCAAAAACTAAAAAGTTTGAGAACATTTTTTCAAAAAATCAAAATGTTTTAAGGAAATTATATCAACTGTGTCAAAGAAAAGAAAGGTACTAGTGAGCCAATGTCCTTTCTAATTCAAATAGTCTTTACTAATATAATTCAGGGTTACTTTTCATGTTGTACATAAAGCAAATACAAAAGGTATTTGTTAAAGGTACATAACAATATATCAAAGTAAAACTGATCATGTTATGATATGAATAAGGCTATGTAGGCATGTAGCCTGATTTTTCCCTATAATTCAGTAGTGGAATGAGGCTAATTATACTCTATTTGACCTGTTTTGGGGTTTTGGTGTTGTATTAATGGGGAAGTAATCTAATGTTGATATCTTATCTTAGATTGAGAAAAGAAAAAATGAGGAGCATCTAAGATAGTAAGGATCAAAATCAAACATAATGGTAATCAAGTTATTGATATTTAGTTGTTAAGATCAGAAAACCAGGGAGAAAAAAGTTGTAGGAATGAGTCCACTGACATGGAAAGGCTACTGAATGATTTGGGAGCAATGACCAGAGAAAAACTAAAAGAGAACACAAGGCCCTATGACCATGGCAGAACACATAATTAAAGTAAATTAAATTAAAAATAAAAATTAAGGCAAGCAATTAAAATGTGATGATTAAACAGAATGCCCATAATTTTACATAGAACTATCAATCAAAAATAGAATATAGATTGCAGGTATTCATGAATAAATCTAAGATTATAAACCAGAAACTAGACTCAGAGTTAAACAAGAACGGGACTCAAAATCTCATCCAAATTAACTACATTTTTTTCAGGTAAAGCTCAGCTAAAATATGTCAGGCAGGACCTAAAGAATAGAATTGTTAAATTCAAGCCTAAAAATGTAAATATAATCACTGAGCTGACAAGTACATCCACCTGTTATGCATGATCAATTACTCACCGGTCAGAGAGTACACCCAGCCCCTTTTACAGAGTCAGGTCCCTTGAATAATTTTACCTCCTTTTCTCTTCAAGGTGAGTGTGCACACCCTTATTTTTTAAAATAATTTATATATAAATTCCACATCTCTGTGATATCTGGGGTTCACCCCCCCTCACTGACCGTTCCCACCCTGTCCCAGAAGAACTAAAAAGAAACTTTTCCAAAGAGGAAATGCACACCCTTATTTTAATAAGGATAATATATTACAAGGAGTAGATCCTACTATCACGGTGCAAAGTCATGGGCAATATGAGAAGAAAATGATTAAGAAATACCAATTATGATTTACTAATTTCCTTAGACACAATAATTTCCTTAGACACAATAAAATCAGACTGGAAATGATTTTGTTTCCTCTACAAACCAATGAGTAAACATTCCTAAGTGAGTTTCCTGTAGATGAAATTCGTCTAGCTCATTAAAGGGTGAAATCAAAACTACATATAGATAATGGTAAAACTAATGATTTATGAAGTCACTTGTCATTTCCTTTTAGGTATAAAATGGGGACATTAGACTAGGTCTAATGTCTAGGTAAGGAAAATGGGTTAAAATCTGGCTTCTTCACCTTCCAGACAAAGGAGAGGCCATAGCCTTGAAATGGACCTTGCAAATGCAACAATGTATCTATTATGTGGGTAAGGCACTTAACAGGATAAAGAGGGCTAGGAAGTGAGAAGCTGCAATTCCACCACTCTTGAGTCTCTCTTTCTCTCTTGTCTGCCTATCTGTGTAATGTCCCCTACCTCAGAACAGTGCATGTTGGATATTTTAAATGCTCCAAGAATCTTCTCCCATTTGCCCATATGAACAAGAACCTGCCTGGCCTGGTGTGGTTGTAGGACAGTCACCTCTGAAACCAAGTTAAACTCTAAAAATCTGATATGTAGACAATACCTCCGTTTATATTAAGATTTAGTGTTAACATCCACAAACTTACTGACAACAGGATGTACTTTTTGTCGGTATCAATAGAGAATCAGTATGGTTAAAACAATGTCACCTCAGCTTAAAAAATAATAAATTAAAACATGAGGTTTCAAAAGAAGTTGAAAGACAGGATACTTAAGAATTGAGAAGTCGTAACTTAAATTTAATAATCTGTGCAGTATCTACAAGGTCTGAATAATAAGGTACTTGAATTCACCACACACAACAAATTCAAATTCATAATCATTTGTTGGTCAGCCTATTTTCAAACCAAAGTGTGGTGGAGATTATAAATGCAGTATCATGCAACAATACACTATCTATTACAACCCACAAAACCATTATTATAAAAGATGGAATTTTAAGAACTGACTTTAATTATTTTAAAATCTATGGCTATAAGGTAACTGAGCTATGTCAGTAGTACAGAGGCATAGCGCTTTGGTGGTAACTGAATGGTTCCAAACTCTAGTCATTCGTATTTTCAGGAATAGTGTTCTCTTTTTCAGGATGTCTTAATGGTTACGAATGACATGTTTTCTATATAAACACCTAATGTGTTTTTCTATCAGATTAGTTCATTCTGGAACAATGTGCATCAATTTCATGCATAATTTGCACTTTTATAAGTGAAACATCAAGGAAAAACATTATCATTAAATATTGATTCATGTAGCAAAAATGAAAATCATTTTTAATTCAAGCTCAATTCTCACTTATCAGACCAGAAAAAAACTGATAATTCTGTAGCAATACCACACTGTTTCCCTAAGGCATCTTCACTTTTCCACACAACTTTCCACTCCCATCAGCAGGCTTTTGCTTAAAGCAGACTTTCTATGCATAGGACGCTGTTTCATTCTGGTAAAAACTAAGGGTTCACTTTTGAACAAGGGTCTGCAAACTAAAAGGGTGTGCAGTTCAAAGCATCCCATTGACTTCTAATATAACTCATAAGCAAAGGATGGTTATTAGATTTTAAATGACTGATAAAAATAAATTTCAAGATGTGAGTATCATATGATATGTAAAACTCAGTTTTCAGGAAATGAACAGAACCCAGCAGGATTCACCTGTTTATATATTATGTATGGTGCTTTCCTGCTATAACACAAAGTCAAAATATTACAGCAGAAACTGTATAGCCCATAAATTAGATATGCAATATGGCCCTTTAAAAAAATCTGGCCCTGTCTCGGAAACACTAGGGAATTGCCTTTTGGTCCCATAGACAGAGCAACCATAATCCCCCCCAACAGATGCTTATGCTTTTTTCTCATGCTTATGTGAAATCATGCCTCAGAGTGAACACTTCAAGAGTATAGTTCTCTACAAAAATACCTGGTTTATTTTCTAAAAGTTCACTTTCTTAAAACTATTGTCTACTATTCTCCCTGTTTCCTTCTTTAGAGCAATTCCATCACCCGACTTATCCTTCTTATTCCCCTCAGTTCTCTGTCCCCAAACCCAACCATATTTCTTTATAACACCTGTGGCAGTAAAGATAAATTTTCTACTTTTATGTCTTTTTCAATAGAAAGTGAACTCAATAAGGCTGGGGTCTATATGTACTGTGTTTACTTTCATCATCATCATCAAAGAATCATTGTGCTTCTTTTAAAGCATTTAGTTCCCTTAGCAATGAGAGCTGTTAATTAGTACCAAATGAATGAATGAATGAATGAATGAATGAATGAATGAATGAATGAATGAATGAGTGAATAAACAAGTAGGTAAATGTTACAAAAAGTGGGTAAAGAATAAAGAATTTTTAAAGGCTTCTTTTTTTTCCTTCAACAGAGATCTATTTTATTTATTTGAGTCTACGGTTAAACTTATGAAACTTATAATAGTGTATCTGACATCATGTTTGGCTCCTGGCCTCTTATGGCTGCCACAATAGATTATAAAACAAGCGGCTGAGAAACAACAAAAATGTACCCTCCCCAATTACAGGGACCAGAAGTTTTAAATAGGTGTCAATAGGGCCATACTCTCTTCAAACCCTCTAAGGAACAACCCGGTCCTTGTCTCTTTCCGTTTCTGGGGGTTGTTGCCATTTGTTAGCTCTGGGTTAAATCACTTGTCTCTCTTCCTATCTACTTTTATGTGTGTCTGTGTTTTTTCTTTTACCCTTTAAAAGGATACCTGTTTCAGACCCACTGGGTTAACCTGGGATGATGTCATCTCAAGATGTTTATCTCCATTATATCTCTAAATACCATTATTACAAATAAAGTCACACAGGTTGCAAGTTCTCAGGGATGGTCAGCATCAGGATCCTAGCACAATTGTGATTTCATCTAAGTTTTCCAAGAATCTTGAGAGTTAATGTCATTTCTCATGAAAATTTATTAATAAAGTGAAAAGGCTAACATGTGAAAACCAGCATGTTAGAATTGAAGACTATACCCTTAACCATTATGGCATAGCACTAGTTAGAGAACAGATGGGGCCACTGTCTGAATTGTGCAACCAGCAGGATGAATATACCATAGGCTCAAGCCACCACAAAATCCCTTCTGTTTCGCATTACCTGCTAACACAGCCATATGGTCCACCTGGAGTATGGAAATAGAAGCTACTTGACAGGTCACTAGGAAACACCCAATTGCTCTCAGGGTTAATGGGATACTATTGGGCCACCTTCTCTACAACTAAATTCCTGTTTTTCTTAGTATTGCTTGATCCAAATTAAAATAATTGTATAAACACCATAGGTAAATAGTCTGTATCAGAAATTCTAAAGAGAATATTGACTTCACTCTAGCAATCTTACAGAAGCATGGATTACTTTTCTTACACTGGGATGTGAGTGATACTGAAGCCTCTCATATGATAACAAGGTAGGATATATGAAAGAATTATATAGTCACTGAGTGAGATATGCCAGTGGCCATCTATAAACCGTAAGCATGCTTCCACCCCTCTTCAAATTGCTTGGCTCAACATTCACAGAAAGTTAGTTCCTTGTGAAAATCCCTCTCCGAGTGTCATGGAAAACTAATGTACTTCCAAAAGTAAACAATTTGCTCCTTTTGCAGCTGGGTTAGAACTGTTATATATCATGTCAACTCAAAAGAAAATTATAGTTGAGGAAATGGGTGGTTCAAAGATCAACCACCTGGAAATTTATGTTAAGTTTTTATGGTTTGGTTCCTTCACCAGAAACAAATACCACACTTTAATACCAATGCACAAAAACAACAACAACAAAAAAAAAAAACTTCTGACTTGTCAAATTGTGGAAAAGGCAGCACAAAAAAAGCAGCAGTCATGTGAGAGTAAAAACCTATTCTGCACTTTGGCAAAAAAATAAGGATTCTATGCTCAGCATCTTACCCCTGTTGGGGCTGGAATTCAGATTGACTCTGAGGCTAGGAAACTGATGACAAGGCAACTCTGCTGGCCTGATGGTTCATGGTCTTTATACCATTTAACCCTCATTTTCACAACCACCTTGAAAGTGGGAAGAATGTCCTTATTTTCAAATCAAGGAAATTAAAGCTTAGAAAACCTAATGATCAGCCAAAGGTCACAGAGTTAATTAGCAGCAATGCAGGTAAAACAGAAATTCCAAATGTATGCTTTTTGATCCTAGTCCTGCCAACCAGTCTATACATATGCTTTTAAAATAATGGCATGCTAAATTTTGCAATCAAGTTATTACAGCTTTCCAGAGAGCCTGCAAGTGACATGCTGTTTTCACTAAAGACAACCAGGATATGACATTGTCTCCTTCTATTACATCCAGCCACCTGACTGTCAAATAACCACTGCTGTGATCTGCTTAGCAAGGTCGACTGCTTGATTGCTATGAATAATTGGATGCCATTAATAATGGTCAACTCTAGGATATAAGAAGGTGGTCAAGCATAGTAATTGTATTGTGAATTCCAGCAGATTATATCCTAGGAAGCAAGGTGACAACCACTATCTGGGATACTGTTTTTCTAAGTATAACAAAGATAATTGCTTCCCTAGAGGTGAAGGAGACAAATGAAGGGTCCCCCTAACAACATGTGTGACCAACTCTAGTTAGAAACAAAAAGGTCAAGGTTTTGCAAGATAAGGCCAACACTGGGATACCAATGACCATTACTAAATGTAGTAAGCAGAAATTTCTTATTCCATCGTTCATATTAACACTAGATTGTATGTAAGGGAGCCACTATCTAAATTTGGAAACACCAGTGAGGTCAGATCAATGGCTAATTAAGAAATCTAATCCAATGGATAGTCATCTGAAAAGGTCAAGCACAAATCTTTTGCTGTTTAATGTGTATTTAATGTCCACAATATATTAAGGGCTGAAAATACTAAAGAATAATTATATGAGGTATTATTATCTTTTTTTAAAGCCCTTTCAAACAAAGAATGAAGGCTTTTTAAAATTTCTTTTAAAAACAATAATAAAAATGCAAAATTAAAGAGAATGAAAAAGACACAGTTTAAAATCATGTGCAATTGAGAAGCTGAAAATGATTCTAGAGGCTGATAATCGACTATGTTTTGAGTAGTAAATATACTAGAGAGCAAAATATCATACAAAATTATAATAATGAAATAGCAATAAGGTACTCCTTATTTCAAAACCTCTCAGCTGCCAGTTTCAGACTCTGATTTAGAAACTGTTTCTTTAACTGGTTAGGAATATAAGCAAAACAAAATTAAACTTAATCATAGTAGAAGCATAAGTGAAGGAAATAAGGATGTGAGAAAGGAGTCATGATGCAACTTCTTGAAACAACAAATATTCAGCATTTCAATAGCAGTTGGCTTTTCATTCTTAGGGATTCCTAGGAGTTGGGTCATTTGACCATATCTGGAAAATATTCAGTGTTTAGATCTATTCTGCAATGGAAATACAAAATAAAATGGATTGTAGACATAATATAAAAGGTAAACCTATAAAATTCTCACAAGGAAACACAAACTGAGGTCTTAGGACATTGGATGAGGGAATGGTTTCTTAGATATGAAACCAAAAGACAAGTGAGAAAGAAAAAATATATGAGACCACATCAAAATTAAAATTTTTCATGCTACCAATGATATCAAAAAAAGTGAAATTTCAACTTACAGAATGAGAGAAAATGTTTGCAAATGATATGTGATCATTTATATTAAAATTATTTGAAACTTACAGAATGAGAGAAAATGTTTGCAAATGATATATGTGATCATTTATATGAATTCAAACAAGTAGAAAAACTCAAATGTTCATCAACTGATGAATGTATAAAGTGAGGCACAGTCATACAAAAGAATATTATTCACCCATAAAAAGGAATGAAACATTGACATGTGCTACATGTTTGACCTTTGAAAACTTTAAGCTAAGTGAAAAGAGTCAGTCAAAAAAAGGCCACAAATTGTGAATATGATTTGGTGCAGCCTCTAAGAAAAAGATACAGTGAGTTCTCAAAATACCAAAACCAGATCTACTACATAATCCAGTAATTCCACTTATAAGTATCTATTTGTAAAATGTGAAAACACTAATCTGAAAAGATATATACACCTCCTAAGTTCACTGCAGTGCTATATACAAAATAGCCAAAATACATAAACACATTAAGTGCCCACTGACAGATGACTATATAAAGGAGACATGGTATATGACACAATGGAATATCACTCAGCTATTAAAAATAATTTGTGTCATTTGTGACAACATGAATGGAATATGAGGGGACTATGTTAAGTGAACTAAATCAGAAGGAGAAAGAACTAAATCAGAAGGATGATTTTACTCATGCACAATGTGAAGAAACAAAGAGACAAAACAAAATCAAATCAAACTCGAGTTTGACAGCAGAACTGAGGTTATGAATGGGGGATAGCAGATGGGATCCAATAGACTGTGATGGAAGATTATTGGTAGTTTGTTGGTGGATATGGTGTGATAACATACACTTAAGGAAGTGTGTGCATCTGTACTCCAAAATCATACACAGGGTGGCAAACGAATGTTAGCACAATGAAAAATAAACATCACTTATTGCATGACTCCATTAATAACAAATGTCCAGAATAAGAAAATTTATAGATGTAAAAAGCAGACTAGTAGTTGCCTAAAGTTACAGGGAAGAAAGTTTGAAGATAGAATGTAATGCTAATAGGCATGGTAGCTTATTTAAGGAGGATGAAAATGCTCTAAAATTAAATTATGTAAATGGGAACACAACCCTAGAAAGCAATAAATCATACATTTTAAATGAGTGAACCATATATCATATGATATTTATATATATATATATATATATATAGTGTTTATATTATATACACAAAAAATATCAACAAATTCAAATCTTCTTTAGGAAAATAGGAATAGACAGGGACTGTTTACCTAGACAAAATTATTTTTCTTTTAGACTGAATGCCCAGAAGGGTAAAAGCAACTTGTCCAAGGTCCTACAATGAGTTAGTAACTAAGAATGAATGCCTAAGATTTCTACTTCAGAAATCTACAGGCCCACTGCCACTGGAAAATGTCTTAGTCTTTTTTGTCCCTTTTTTCGGTGGGGGTGGGGGGCAGGTTGGGGGGGATAATCTTTTTCCTTCAATGACAGTAGCCTGCTGTCTCAAGAATTTATTCAGAAGCATTTCCATCACCTGGGGTAAAATGAGTCCACTATCACCTGCAGGACGTAGACAATATCCAAGCAGGATAATCTCAAAGTCTACTTTCTGAGACAATAATAAAGAAGGTATAAAGGATCCCAAAACCTGGGCAAGGTTTAAATAGTTCCCTGAGAGAAACATCAGTTGAAAGTTTTCAAGATTTTTAGAGATGAGAAAATTATATAAATAGGTGCTGGTCAGTTCACAGACAGGAAAGCCAGAACTCTGATATCCAGTCCTTAATTACGCTGCACAGGCTAAGCAAGGACCATAAAGGTCAACTCTTTGACTTTTGCTTTGAAAAAAGTGATTTTCCCCCTTAGAAGAATCACATTGAAATCCACACAAGGCTAGGGTGTAGAAAAGATCCTCATCTTAGTTAAGAAACTTCCATAAACTTTAAGCATCTTATTTTAAAAATCCTAAAACAGAATTATCTGAGCCACCAGAGGTTTCCTCCTAAATACAACAGAGACTTGAACAGCACCCACTAAGAGAATTCAGTGAAATGAGGTACACAGTGGCATAGTGGGGATGTGGGGGAGGGTGAGCATCAGGATCAAAGCATTTAAAGGCCTTCTGAAAAGATCAGAGATGATAAAGAGATTTCCTATGCTTGAATAGGCTTATGGGAGGTAGAAGAAGGGAAGGTGTATCTTCTCACCACTGTACCTTTGATAAATGTAATTACAAAGAAATTTGATAATTATAGGACATTCACAGTCTTTTATTATTGTTGTTCCCAAGCTGTTTTTGTTGTTGTTGTTCAAAAAATTTGCAATATTCTAGTTCCTGATACCTTTGTTTTCTTTTTTTACTTCTATTCGAATTATTTTTATTTCCTTTCTTGTCAAAGAAATAAAATGTATCCTGAAGAGAGCACTGGCAAGCCATGAGATAGAGTAACCAGTAACATTTTCCTGCCAGTTTTTCAACCACTACAAACTAGTCTGCTAGTGAGGAAAAGGAAAGGAAAGAGAGGTCGATAGCACATAAAACTCCATGTTTTATTCATCTTTCCAGAAGGCTGTGAATAATACTGATTATCCTCAACTATGCACAATGCATTCCTAGGATAATGAAGAATGATCCACTGTGCCATATTTTAAGAAAAACTAAAACTGATTTATAAAATATAAATTTATCTGGAAAATAATGAAATTAATCAGAGGACACATCCATAAATGGATCTAAGATGTGATAATATTTTAAAATGATTGCTTGCTCCTGTAGTGCATTAAAATATGGCTTCATTTATAGTATTTGAGTCACTCTTTTCCCAATACCCATTATTTTAAAAAATCCAAGTTTATATGAGCAGAAGCACCAGGGGATGAAATGTTAAATTCACAAAAAATATTTCTTTATATAGCATGCCACCTTCATATCCCACCTCCACATGCTAAAAATATGATTTGACTTGCCAGAAATTGATTAAATGCAAATTCAGGAAACACAGTGATTGTCAGAACTGAGTATACCTGTATTCCTCTTCTTGTTTCTGTGGGTAAACAGAAAAATTGAAGATGTAAGGAATTAAGCAGTCATTCTTGATTAAAGTTTATAATTAAGTTCTCCTAGTGCTTTAACTATAAAATATTTATCTATAACACTAATACATAAATAGACATAGATTACTCATGCTAATGAAAGAAAAATGACACTAAGTGAATATATCTAAAATTATTTCACTTTACCTTTTGCCTATACTTTATATTTTAAAATCTAAATATAGATATTTGAAATTATGTATGAAGACACAAAATTGAAGTTCAATAATATTAGTCAAAATATCTGTGAGAAGTAGATCCAGGAACAGAATCCCAACACATGCTATAATATGAGGAAAGTTCCTGTGAAAATGTCATGGAGGATGAAAACACCTGATGACGGAGAGTGATTTTTTTTTTAAATGAAGCAAAAGACTTTACTAGGAGGATATATGTATATTTTTCAGAGAGGTTTCACTTAAAAATGGAACTTCAACATGTATCTGTACCATCATCATACCTTTACAATCAGCCTACAGCTAATTTTTAATAGACCCAAAGTTATTCATTGGACAGTTTGCATCTGTGCTTTTAGAAGCAAAAATATGACAACAGACTTGGTCTGTCTACTGTAAAAATTACTGTTTATTCTCTAAGAGATGGTGTTTAGGATGTTTAGAAAACTTCAACAATCATTAACTCAAAAAAAAAAAAAAACCTTTAAAATACCAATTCAAGAACAGAAGTGTATAATAATTGAGGCAAAGATGAGTCAACAGATCCAGAGAAGTTGGGTCTTGTGACAATAAAACAGGTATGTCCAACCAACACAACAGCAAAGTAACCAATTTAAAGCTGCATATATGGTCAAATTTCAGATAATTCTAAAAAGTAGACAAAACACTAAGCTTCACATAATATTCTATTCTTGTCTAAGAATGTTATCATACTAATGCACTCCCTATCTAGTAATCAAATCTGACAAGGCCAGGTAAAATGGAATGTATTTCTTGATGAAATAGAAGTATGGGACTAAATAACACAAAGAAATAAAATTGCTTCTAATAATCTATTTAAAGATTCCATTAAGTACTGCTGATTCATTTTGAATCTTGATAATGGAGCAACATAGAGTCCTACATGAATATGGAATGATTAAAAACAATGCTCTCAGACAATGAGCTTTGAAGCAAGTTATGCTTGTGGAAAACAGATAAGAGACCTTTTGGCGAAACCAAAACACTGAGACTGAATATACATATTGGGCATTCTTTGAGAAGTAGGCTATGGTTGAATGGAGATTTAAAAAACAAAACAGTGCTATGAATAGGGACAACCATGCATGTAATTTTTGTCAAGACAAATTGGCTGATTAAAGCTGTTAGATATTGTGATAACACAAAAGGGAAGCTGGTGAGAAAATTCACTAAGCTCCAATGAATAATAAAACTGAAAATGAACAAAGATTATCACATCACTTCAAAAAATGGGGCTAGTAATAATGCTCTTTGTGTCCATAGCACCTTTTATCATAGCAGTTCACAGCCTTTCACAGAATCACTGAATCATGACTTTTATAGTAGAAAGTGTCCAAAAAGGCAATCTAGTCCAAACATATCCAAGTTCCTGTGTTGTCTATAACATCTCCCATTATTCAACCATTGAAACCTCCAGTGACCCAGTTATAGAATCATCTGACAAAAATCCAGAATATTCATATTTGTCATTTTCTTTGTGTTGAGAGGCATTTAGAAAAATTTCTCACTGGGTAGAGCTTTAAGTTCTTAAAGAGGAAAGGAATACAAAAGAAGGCTACAAAATGTTATAAAGTAGAAAAGGAATGGAAAATGGCGGGGAAATATAGAAAAATTAATTAGTCATTCAGTTTAGAAGATTTAACACTTAACCGAACACAGGGACTGAAAAACAAAAAAAAGGGAAAAGTTGTCAACAAATAATAGTTTCCATATTGCAGTATTTCGATATTGCAGTCTCTTAGAGTACCAATGAACTGAATGGAAAAAGATGCTCTTCTTCAACAGAGGGAAGTCAGTAGTTAAAAATATAATATTGAAAAATCAAGAAATAGCAGCTATATAAGCAAGCCATTCACATTCTAAATAATAATAACAATAAAGGGGTTCCTTCTGAAGAGTGAAATCATCTGTGTTATGGTAAGACTTGTATTTTCTGACTTTTTTAGTTATATAAATGTGTTGATTAGGCATAAATTAAAAATACTTAAAGGTATGTATTATTTTTTAAATGCATTATTTTTAAAGTAGATAGCATGTGGAATCTTATACACCTTTCACTTTTCTATCATCACTAAAAAGTGGTGTTCATCTTTGTCTACATTTACTAAACTAAGGAGGGGGCATTTATCTAAGTCATTAAGTGGCAAATACTAAGCAAGTACTTCATGCCTTTTATATTCTAATGCTATCACAATTATACAATAACTAAAGTACCTGCCCATACAGGGTTTACATTCTTTTTTTATTTTATTTTATTTGAGACTAGGTCTCACTATTTTTGCCCATGAAACCGCAGGCTCTCGTTGCCCGGGGTACCACAGACTCAAGCAATCCCCAGCCTCAGCTACCCAAGTAGCTGGGATGACAGGCGCGCGCCACTACACCCAGCTATTTTTTGGAACTAGGTCTCACTACAGGCCCCAGGTGGGACTCGAACTGCGATCCCTAGCCCCTGCCGCTTCATAGGCTGAAGCTTACAGGCACGAGCCACTGTGTCCCACAGGGTTTACATTCTAATGGAGAGCAGAGAGATAATCAATATTGAACTCAAACAAATATGATCATTTCAGATTGCATATATATGTTTATGAAAAAAAATAAATGGAGTGATATTTCTTACAAATGAGGAAGAGTCATTTTAGCAAGAACTGTTGCAGAAAGTCACTTGAGGTTACACTTCCACCAAAATCTGTAAGATAAGAAGCAGCCCCACAGACCTATGACAGAAGGACAGGTCAAGCAGAAGAGATGGCAAGAGCAAAGGCCCTGATAGGGAATTTAGCTGGAGAACAGTGAACATAGGCAAAAAAGATGGAACTCAAGGGGATACTGCTAAATGAAACAAGTCAGAAGGTAAAAGAAAATACCGGATGGTTTCACTTATATGTAGAACATGGGGACACATAACAAAGGATCAGATAAAGCCAAATCAATAAAAATTCCTAGAAAACTGAGTATGGAAAAATATTACAAGAGAGGTAGGGAGAGGGATGGTGAGAAGGAGAACCAATGGACTATAAACAGAGGACTATGGGTGCCTTAGTGCTGTGTGTGGTGTGAGGACATGCATGCAAGGAGGTGTGATCCTATGCCTCTAAGTCAATGTCACCTCAATTTAAAAAAAATTAAACATTGAAGTCCTATTTCCCAATATGACTGTGGAGATAGAATAGTTAAGTAACTCAAATTTTAAATAAGGATGTAGGGTGATGTACTGATCCAATAGAATTGATGTCCTTAGAAAAGAGACACTAAAGATCACTATCTCTTCTTTCACACACATAGAAAAGGTAATATAAAGACATGGAGAAGGCAGCCATCAGCAGGCCAACATGCAAGCCCTTACCAGAAGCCAATACTTTCAGCATCCTGATCTTTGACTTTCATTATCCAGAATAGCTGAAAAACAAATGTTGACTGGTTAGCCACCCAGTCATTTGTTACAGTGCAACCAACAGACTAATGCAAGCTCTAAATAAATCATCTTGTACAAGGTATTAAACTTCCTAAGTTCAAAAGTCAATAATAGTGGGGCCCAGGGCTACTTTTATGCAGTTTCAAAGCAGATAGCCAAAGTTAATCCACTGTGGAATCCACTGCAGTTGGTCAGTCTGTCGATCACCTGTTAGCACCATATTGATCCTACTGATCAATGTTCACTGAAGATATTCATGGAAAATCAATTGGATAACCCATTAAGAAACCAAAATGATTCTCCACACTTATATCATTGTATGTAGATATACTATTTAGTGGCAAAACTATTTACCACTATTAAATGAGTAGGAGGGAGATTTTTAAATTCCAGTCAATCAACCTATCTTTATAAACATAGTATGTATCAATCTGAAATATTAAACATATAAAAGAAATGTTCTTATAATAAATATTCAATAACTATCTGAATGCCAAAACAGTAAGAATATTTTGCAGTAAATGTTATTCCCTTAGATAACTTACATCAACTGTCTGGGTCTCAATTTTTTCAAATGTAAAAAGGGGAGTTTGGCTACCATTATTTTAAAAGTTTTTCATGACCTGAGTCCAGGATTCTAGTGGCTGTGTTTATATTTAAGAGATATAGCTGTTATTACACCACATTACCTATTTTGGAGTTACTTCCAGTAGAAGACAGAGATCTGCAAAGATTCATCCATCCCCTGTATGGCCTGACCCCCATCATTTGATCAGCTACACATATCTATAGTTTAGCCACCCAAAGAGTAAGGAATGATGACATCAACAAAGTTTGTATCTTGAACTATCCCCAGTACTTGAGTCTCTCAATAATACAATCTGTGAAAATTATGGATGTACACATATGAAGATGTGCAGTTGTGTTCCCAAAATTACATAGTTATGCAAATTATTGGCAAATCAATACAATCTGAGAGAATATTAAAAATAAAGCTACAGATTGGAGGGAGCTGTTAGCATACATCTCTCATGCTTGTGCTTATTCTCTGGTGAGGATGCAAACTGTCAGTACTGATAACATAGCTTTCACAGTTCAGATATCATCATTTCACCAACCTGTTTGGATATTATTTAGCCCACCCCTATGAGAGCTAAGTGCCAAGTGAAATTCAAGATTTATACTGTGTTGGGTCTCAGTGGTGCATGCAAAAAGCCCTCGCATCTGGGAAAGGCTTACAGAGGGTTTAGGGGTACTTACAACTCCATCCTGAGTGCGTGACAGAAGAGAAGAGCTGAATTTGCTGTGCATGTTCACTAAAATACCCCCCAAGGATGGCTTTTTCTCTTTTTAAAGAAGAGGGTGTTAACTGAGTATTTTAGTTTTTCTTGAAAGGTTTGAACTTGCATGTGAAGCATTTGGTCAGACAACCAAAAGTATTTGTGTCCCTTCTGATCAAATAGAACTACATTCTATGCCCTACGAAGTCTCCAATGGTCTTTTGATGTGACCTCAAGTTAAGATTGTGAAAACATGGAAAAGCACATTTGGCCCCTAATAGTTTTCTACTCTGGAAGATCTGAACAGCAAGTCTAAAATAGTTCCTTAAGAAATCAAATCAAATAAAATAGTTCTTCAAGTTTATTCTTGCACATTTCTTAAATTGCTTTGATAGGAAGAATGCTTTCCAGCTCATTTTATCATGAATAAAACCCATTTTACATTGCAATTGCTGAAATAACATTTAAGTTAAATACTGTAATCTTTGTTTACTTCTCATGTTTCTGTATAGTTCAAAGGTTGTTTAGTAAAAAAAACATAAGCCTTATCTCTTCTTTTAGAAAACTATTTTATTTCTTTCTCCTTTAGAGACTCTAAAGCAAGAAAAAAGATTCACTAGTCTGAACAAGGCAGGGGAAAATAAAATGACTACAATATATTCCCATAGATCTCTGGCATCTACAGTGGACTGATATTATTAAGCATAATAAGAGATGCATGCTTGCTGCTAAAGATACCAAAGAACTATAAGGAAAATCTACCAGTCTTCCAGTTAGACAAGAGGCATATATTAGAAATATTGATAAACAATCACCTCCTTTGTTTTAAAACATAAAAAAGCAAACTATCACAGTCCCTTTAATTTTGACAAGTTCTCCAGACACTATTGCAAAATAGATGGTGTCTTACAAACTTTCAACCTTAACTCATAGACAGGTCTTTGATTATCTTCCAATTTGAAGGTTTATTTTTATGAAGAGGAAAAACAATTTACTTTCCTGTTGGCAGTTGGCAGTTTTAATGTAACAATACACTTGAACTTTCAAAAAGTTATTTTAGAACATGAAAATGACTTTGACACATATTCCTGTCACCTAAGTTAATATGCACTGGTATTATTAGAAAGAAATCAAATAGAAACTAAGAGATGGAAGTTTGTTTAGATTGGGGTGGAGGGAAGAATAGGAGGTCCCTGGAGTAAATACAGACCAAAAAGACATTTATAACATTCTAATAACTGGTAGCACTGGAATCAACCAATAAGAAATGAATGCCAGTTGAAAATAAGCCTTGCACCCCAACTTCACTTCCCATTATCAGTTCATAACAAGTAATAAAATTATCATAAAAAATAAACATGTCAATAATCTTGGTTCAATGTTCTTACCTTTCTGGACTTTCAACATTACATTTTCTGTAATTACTTTTAAATTGTTTTTAAAAATCACATTTATAGACATAGGAAATAAGAACATTCCGAAATTAGCTGCAGAGAGGCAGTTTCAAAACTTCATTCCTTTGAAGATAGGGATGGAAATGGTATTAGCATGGATGTTTTCAAGATCAGGGTAACCAACAAGTGGATTCCATACAACAGCGTATAAATGGTTGTCTTCTCATTCACCTTTTCTAAATTGTACATCTCTACACTTATTTTACCATTTCCTTCCTTCCTTTAGCTCCTTCTCTCTTTCTCCTCTCTCCTTTCTCTCTCTCACACACACACACACACACCACGCAGATATACCCCTATGCCCCCCCAAAATTCTTTGCTCCCACAACTTCAGCCCTACTTTCTATATAGAGATTCCAAAACTGTAAACCTGGTTGAACTCTTCTCTCCACCATGAGTGACATTGTGGACATATTCTCCCTTTGCAGAAGAACATTCTCACATATTTCCTCAAATATGTCCTTCTTGGTTACTTCCTTTTTGAAGTTGGTGTTTAAGACTGTATTCTGTAATGGAGGAAATTGAGCTTGGACTCTTAATTTCTCCACTGGATTGCAAAGAACAATGGTTTCTGAGTCTTTTCTGTAATAATGCAGTCAACTGATTTGGCTGTTTTGGAGAACCTCCCCCCAAAATGGAAAAGTTATCACAATTGATTTTTTTAATGTCTTGAGAATTCTAGTCAAAAATTACTAATTTAGAATCTCCATGTGGACAAATAAAGATATCCCTGGACTCACACTGAAAGCAAAAAGGGTGCTTAACCATATACCAACTCACCGCTCCCTCACCTCATCACTTAGCTCAGGTTAGCTCTCACTCTTGTAAGCACTTAGAGCTAATAACACTAGTCACTCTATGTCCTTGTAAAACAGAGGACAGTGGAACTAATAATAATAAATGCAGTCAGGCATCAACTAATTGACAGATGAAAGATGAATTGGAAGCTTTAGGGCATTCTGCAAACTTGGTCAGTCCAATCTGAAACAACAAATTTCTCAGAGATCAATAGTTTTTAATATATCAACTAGTGTCTGTCCCTTACTTCCTGGACTTCAGGTTTCTTACTCCTAGATGCACTACTTCTAGAAGCTTCTTTCCTGCAGGAAACCAATTCTCAATATAAAAAATGAGGCCATTCTTTTTGTCCTTTAATACCTTCAACCACCTGGGGAGGCCAACAGGTGTGCAGACTTCCAGCTCAGGTCCCAAGCATCCAGTTTACATACCATGACCCAACATGTGGCCACTGAAACCTGGCACAAACAGAGAGATTTCCTTCTGTGCAGATGCCAGGTCAAGTCCCATGTTGGCAGGTTTCTTCTGTTTCTGTTGGCTTGGTCTCCTCTGAGGCAGATTGCTAGAGTCACAGAGGGAGAGTTGATTCTATAACAGACCCAAATGAGCTACAGGACCTGGACCAACCTAGCACATTTAAAGCAGGCTGAGTGCCAGGAAAGACTTTGGTGGCAGAAGCAATGGACTCTCCAAATATTGGAACACTTCCAGGCAGCCATAAAACTAGAAGCTTCTTAATCTAAAAAGTTGTATAAAAACATCACCATATCATTCCTTTTCTCCAAAAGGACTGAGAATGAAACATATTTACAAGAAGGTAATACCTCTGTCTTTAGGAAATAAGAACTCTATTGTGCTCACTTATGACTCAATAATCACAGCTATAACCTGACCTTTGAGTAATAGATAAAATTTACTTAATGTTTACTGTTCCAATAACCATATTAAAGGCATTTTCAGTTTAATCCTCACAAAACTCTATAATAATTCCTTTTGCTCTCATTTTAGAAACGAAGAAGCTTATGTTCAAAGATCACATAGCTCATGACAGACTTTGTCTATATTCTTAACCACTACCCAATACTGCCTCTAAGCATTTTTGACATTTTAAAAAAAAATAGAATGCTCCAGTTCATTAAAATAGAGTAATATTGCAGCTCTATTTGCTCATTTTCAAACAGTTTACTAATGCCTTAAATATTTTTCAAAGATGATATCTACTTTCATCTACTAAGTGCATTATGCCTAGGAAAATACATTGCTTTGTGTGTTGCATTTGGAAATAACATTAAGTGATTTTCCAAAAAAAATCATGTAGTGCAATTTAACTCCAAAAACCCACTTGTTGCTTTACTGCTCAAGAACTGCAGACATGCCAAGAATGATATCTGCCCTGTGCTTCCTATTCATGGGCTAGAAAACCCAGTTGGCCCAGCTGATAAATACTATTATTTTCATATACAACAGAAGAGAAATATCTTCATTCTTTGGGCCCTATTTTATGTAATTTTTTAAATTTCTGTGGTTAGACAAAGGCACCTGCAGAATTGCAAGGTTCTAGTTCTATATGCTTAATTGTTCTAATTCCATTTCCTATCCATTCCTGCCTTAGATCTTTTATTTTAGTTTACCTAAGTATTCTCAAATGGAGGAAGAAGAAAAACAGATAAGCATTTTTTTAAAGAAGAGAGTATAGAAAAAGAATACAGTAGTTCACCATGCTAGGGGTGTTGAGTTTTAAATGAAATTTCTCCGTGCCAAGATCAATAAGAAACAAAATTAATTCAACATCATAATAATAACAGGTGGGAAGGATTACCTTGTGCTGAGTGTTCTAGAGAGAATATCTTACTCAATCACCAAACAAACTTCTAAGTCAGAAATTATCTTATTTGGGTTGGTGGTACTCCACAGCTTCCCTGGCTCGGCAGCATGTTAATGAGCCTCTAAAGAGCTTCAGGATCTCCTCTATCCCTACATTTATCATATCATGCTGTGCTTCATTATTTATTCATCATCCCTAATCTGAATATACTGTGCTCTCCATAAAAGCACAAACTGGACCATCTTTATCTCCTTCTCTCCAGATCTTTTCAGAATTCCAGAACAGTGAGGACCATTATAAGTGCCCAGTTAATGCTTGCTGAAGTCATGCACTAAAGGTAGAGGAAGAAAAATAACATATCACAGTATTTCATGTAAGGAGCTGCAGAAATAGAAAGTTTGTTCTATTATATGAGACTCATAGACCTAAATTAACCTCCTGCTTATAAGACAGAGCCTTACAATAATGTACAATTTAAAATTATGTTTGAATATTACTAACATCTGACTCAAAAATATTTCTCTGGGGCTAGACACATAGTAGTGACTTAATGTAGTGTGTTTTTAAATGTCAGAAAGAGATTAGGGGACAGATTATTTCAAATTGTTGACAGAAGCTCTCCTTTTCTAGGAGGAGTTTTGGATTTTTTGTGGGTTTGCTGTTGCTATTGTTTAGATATAAAATCAGAACTGTTGAGCAAATGCTACTGTTATTATTTAGTACACACAGTTGTGATCAACATCTACCAGTAGCCCCATTTCCAAGTCACCCAATAACACAAATTTCTTCTACTTCCTCATCACTCAATATTGTGAAAGCAAAGTTCAGATACACTCAAAGCCACTCTATGATCTCCTGTAATAATGTTAATTTCCAACCAGGTTCAAGTAATAATCTACTCTAATCCTCAGAATGTGAATTACACCCCTTAATTATCCTATGAGTTACATGAATTTCTATTATAAAAACTGGAATAATATGAGCAATACATTTTTGTGGGTTTCAGATAATTTACCCATGCTACACAATAATGAACTGCAAATTTTGTCCTCTACCCTGAGTTGTGTTAGGTCCTTTGCCCTGATGTATATATATCCTCAGAAGATGGAGATAGAAAATTTACTCCTTCTCTTAAGAGATCAATGAGGCTGAGCAGAGTCTATGTTCCAGGGAAGCCATTGCTAAAGGAAAAATACAGAGCTAGTTCCCAGTAGAAGCCGAGATATGCTAGTCTCAGAACACCGAAGACAAAGCACCAACTGCTAGCAAATGGCTAGCACACACAAATGTGAGAGGTGAGAGCAAGTATATAAACCTTTCCAAGGACTCTGCAAGACCAAAGTGAGAGAGGGGGAGTAGCAAGAATGCTTCTTGTTCATTGTGTACAGTCAAGGGAATAGACTTTCTCAAATTAAGCAAAATGACTCAAGGTTTTACCAGGATAGTGATGTTGCCAAATCATCCTCTTTGGCTAGTAAGGCGAATTGATAACATTATCACAAACTTTTGAAATTCATCAAATCCCTTAGACTGCACATCAAAATTCTTCATTATAGGGAAAGGATTTTCTGGATCTGGAGTCTAGGGCAGTTTCCCTTATGAATTGACACAGGATGGAGTCAATGGGCATTAAGTGCACTCCATGTAGGTTTAACCAAGCCATGTAGAACCGAGCTAATAGACCTCATGGTTAGAAAAACACGAGGTAGGCTTAATCTGTACAGACAGAGTCAATAAGCACTGGGTTGGCTGTTTTATAATATAATAGATAAATCAAAATCTAATTGTGTAATATATACAAGCATTTGTGTATGCATTCCTTTTTTGAGTAACAAAGTATATGAAATAAAATGGGCATATGAATGATTAAAAGTTATTCTTGTCATCTAATTTTATAAATTAATAATCTCATCAACAAAAACTGATTAAGGAGAAATGATATCTGAATTCTTTTGTTACCAAAAGACTTGTTACAAAAATAGGTACTTGCCCAAAATAGAGAAAGGGTGAGCAGGAGCTAAGTTAAGGATTATATCCTGTTTACAAACAGGTATGAATTTATTTTAATGCTGCAAAGAATCCATGGACCCTCCCTCATAAAGAAGGCTGCAGAGAGATGGATCATTCATAAATGGCCTAGCGTGCACCAGGCCTCAGCCTCAGGAGTGCCTACTCATCATCCAGGTGAATCATCACATACAAAATCATTCCATTATAGGTGACTTTATCATTGAACTATATGCACAAATATTTTTATTTAAACTATATATATATAGATTAAATATATATATATATATATATATATATATATATATATATATATATATATATTTCACATCAGTGTAATCCCCAGGGTTCACCCACTACCTCTCTTCCCAGACCGTTCCTACTAACCCCCACCCCCTGTTGTGTACTTTAGTTTGGCTGTTAGCTTGTTTTGACTTTTCCTCCTGGACTTTTTGTTTGTTTTTCCAATGTTTCATATATTAGTGAAATCATTTGGCTTCTGTCTTTTTCATTCTGACTTGCTTTTGCTAATATGATTTATTCTATGTACATCCATGTTGTCAGAAATTCATCAAATTTGTCATTTCTAATTGATGAGTAATATTCCATTGTGTATAAATACCACATCTTTTTCATCCAATCGTCTGTTTTGGGACATTCAGGTTGTTTCCATGTCCTTGCAATTACAAATAGTGCTGCAGTAAACATCTGAGCACAGGAGTCCCTTTGTACAAGCACTGAGGTCTCCTTTGTGTAAATCCCAGAAGAGTGATTGCTGGGTCAAATGGTAGTTCCATTTTCATTAGTTTGAGGGTCCTCCATACTGCTTTCCATAGTGGCTGAACCAGTTTACATTCCCACCAGCAGTGTATGGGTTCCTTTCTCTCCACATCCACGCCAGCACTTGTTACCCGTTTTATTGATGTGGGCTGTAAGGTGGTATCTCATTGTGGGTTTGATTTGCACATCTCTGATTGTTAGTGATGTTGAGTATTTTTTCACGTGCCTGTTGGCCATTTGTATTTCCTCTTTGGAGAAGTATCTTTTTAGTTCTTCCCATTTTTTGATTGGGTTTTTTGCTTTATTTTTGTTAAGTTGTGTAAGTTCTTTGTGTATCTTTGTTACCAGACCTTTATGACTTGTATGGAGGGCAAAAATTTCTCCCCACTAAGTCAGGTTTCTTTTTGTTTTGTCTGTTGTCTTTTTGCTGTACAGGAACTTTTTACTTTGATGCAGTCCCAGCTGTTTATGTTTTCCTTCATTTTTTTGTCATCTGTAAATGTGTCTAGAAAGGGATTTCTGAATTGCAATTCATGGAGGATTTTGCCCAAGTATTCCTCTATGTATTTTATGGTTTCAGGTCTGACATCTAAATCTTTTGTCCATTTTGAGTTGTTTTTTTGTACATGGTGTGAGGGAGTTGTCTTGGTCCATTTTTTTTGCATTTCTTGGTCCAGTTTTCCCAGAACCATTTACTGAAGAGGCTGTCTTTGTTCCAATGTAAGTTTTTCACTCCTTTGTCAAAGATTACTTGATTATATATGTGTGGCTTTATTTCAGGGCACTCAATTTAGTTTCATTGGTCTGTCTGCTGTTGTACCAGTACCTTGCTGTTTTAATTATTATGGCTTTGTAGTATAATATGAAGTTTGGAATAGTTAAGCCTCCATCCTCTGTTTTTTGGCCAGGAGACTTTTTGATATTTGAGGTGTTTTGTTATTCCATATGAATTTCTGTAATTTTTGTTCTATTTCTTTAAAGAATATCATTGGAATATTTATAGGGATTGTATTGAATCTATGGATTGCTCTCGGTAGGATGGACATTTTGATGATGTTAATTCTTCCAATCCATGAGCAGGGATGTCTTTCCACTCCCTTCTGTCTTCTATCTCTTTTAGCAGTATTTTAAAGTTTTCTTTGCATAGTTCTTTCACATGCTATATTAGATTTATTCCCAGGTATTTAATTTTTTTTGGTGTGATGGTAAAAGGGAAATTTCTTCTTCTTCTATATGTACAAATATTTAAGAACACATATGAACTGGACTCCATTTTAGACACTGAAAATTTGACAGTGACTCCAACAGTCAAGATCACTTTTCTCACAGGCATTTTCAAGAGCTGATAAATATTAAATTGCAAATAATCACTATGAATTTGCAAGAAGAGTAAGTGCCACAATGACAAAAGAATAAAATGGAATAAGAAATGATCAGGTTACATGTTATCTTGGGTGATGAGATGCCTATATCATCCATATTCTTCCCTTCCTGGTAAAGCAAGGTGAGTTGGTGACACTGGCAAAATTGTTTGAAATTTCACTGAGCTCCTTGGGTTAGTAGTTAAAAATCAGTCTCTACAGGTAATGATTCTCCAGATCTGGAGACTGACTTAGCTCACTTTCAGAATTACAACAGGAAGGATGTGTGACAGAAATGGGAAGTATTAGTTTAATAGAATTTTTGGACTATGCCTCTGAGAATTCACATTTGAGTCAAGGTAAGGATGATAGGAGTCTAAATTATACAAAAATTTGGGATAACAGCATTTGCAGCTGAAGGAACAGAGGTAACATGAAGGAGTGGAGAGCAGAGGACAAGATTGGTGAGGCAGTTAGAAGCTGGTAATGGGGGCTTTTCAGGGCACAGAAAAGCATTTAGTTTTTCTCCCAAACTCATAGAAATATATTAGAAAGTGTTACAGAGACTGGGATTTATCAACCATCAATTGAAAGTACCGTAGGGCAAAGAATGCTTTTTTAACACCTGGAAAGCTAAGAAGTCAGAGATAGCACAGTGTTTAGGAAGCTTCTGCTCTCTAGATAAGATTAGTAATTTCTATTAGTTTTAACACCTTATTCTTCACTCTCACACATAGAGCTATCAGCCTGCCTTCATGTCCTACTCTGCTCCCTCCTCCACTGAGGTTTTCACAATTTTACTTCCCTTCAGGAAAGACTACACAGTTATGTTAAGATTCCCCTTGGTACAAACAGAAGCGTTACGATGCTTCAACTGGCCAAATTCCACCAGGCTATGCTTTCTGTTTCAGGGAAGGCTTAAATCTACTTCAAGCCTAATCTTTTCCCTTAGGATGCCTTAAGGGAAGCTTTTAAGACAAACACAATTCAACAAACTTTTTTGACTAATTTCTAAAATCATATTATTGTAAGGTCTCATGCAAAAAGCAAAGTTACATATGATATGATCCCTGACTTTAGGAAACTATAATTTAGTCAGTTCTAGAGTTGTAGATATGATCACTATGACTTGGTCCTAATCAGTTTGTCATAGGGTGCACTGGTATTTGCTACAATACATTCAAGTCATCATTTTCTGTTGAAACAGATGATGCACGAGAGTCACATTTTATTCCATATAAATTTATCAAAAATTACCCCATAATAGTGATAATAAATGATACTTCACAATCATATTCTCATTTCCTGCCATTTTAATTTGATTTTTATAACTAACTCTTACATAATTAATGACATTAATTAAAACTAGAACACCCAGTAAATTCACAAAATGAAATGGTGCATTTATGGTTTTAGGGCATTTTCTCTGAATAATTTCAAACTCTGAGCATGGCAGATTTCAGATATAATTGCAGCTAACACATTACATATTTCAAAGTCAGATTATATTCCAAACAAAAGTATAAAATGAGTTCACATCCTTTAAGATGGGATAGGTATTACATATGGGTCAAAGAGTGAATGAATATAACAAAATTGGGCCATTTAATAATATAGGGGTAATGATGTAGTTGAAATGGTATTGGACACCATACTGCCCTGGTAGGCAAGAAGAGTGAAAGGGTGCATAAAAAGGAATGAGAGATAGGAGGGGAGAAAGGTGGACTGATAGAAAAGGCCCATGTAGCCTGACCAGGGAAGTCCCTGTAAGAGTGAGCTAGTGGTGGCAAGGAGCCATGGTAGGAGAGTGTCCGGCAGAAAAATAGCCAATGTGGAGTCAGATGCTAGAATGGCAGGCCGGGGTGTGACCAGGGGTTGCTGGGGGCAGGCCTGGTGAATTTGGCCAGATGCCACCAAAGGTGGCCTGGTAAAGAAAGTGCGTGGAGCTGCAACAAGGTGGCATGGAAGCTAACTGGAAAGTTGGTACCTGGGAAAGCTAGGGTTTTGGAAAACTGAGTTTGTATTAGCATTTATTAGGAAAGTTTGAAAAGCCTTGGGGAAGCCTCAGCTTGGAACACTGGAGAGAGAAGAAGCAAAGAAAAGATGTTGGAGAAGGACTGGACTTTTGCAGGATGCCTGCCTCAGGTTTGAAGGGGTGCCATCTTGGACACATGTTTGGGACTTTTGGACTATACATTAGTTGGGGTAAAATAACTGGCCACTTGTACCATTAAGGACTTTTTTCATGTTCCTGTTAATTTTCCTTGTAAATAAAACCCTGTTGTTTAAATTGCTTTGTGACTTTAGGAAGTGCTTTGCATGGGGGTGATATGAATCTGCTAAGGAGCTGGGCAACAGAATCCACATTTTAAAAATGCCACTTTTTTTTTCCCTTTTGGCTTGTTGGTTGTAGGCTTTTACTCCCTTTTGACCCTATTTCATTAACATTGGGACCATCAAATAGCATGTACTCACTATGTTTCTTATAACCAGAGCCTCACATTGAGGAAATGAATCTAATGGTGGCCACTGATAGAGTCCAACAAGTTTAATAGTCTAGTAGGGTGAAAGCAAAAGAGAAGAAATCATCATCATTCTAAAAAAGATTCTAAACTTTATGAGAAGAAACAGGAATTCTAGGTTCAAAAGAAGGAGCTGCCATCTTTTGACAGCAGTCTTGTTCCTCTGGTAAAGGGTGATCTGAAGTGCATCTCCCCCCCCCAAAAAAAAGGGACCCCTAAAACCCTTCTCTGTAAAGTGTAGGTATACCTAAATTTAAAATTGTGAGCATCTTTATATTCTACAGGCATATGACCACTCAAATACTTAGAATGTAGTGAGTGACAAATTAGCCTAGGAAATTTCTCAGGCTCCTTCCAGTCATTCCAATAGCCTGATTGAAAACCTACACATTTTGCAGAGCTGTAAAAGTCACACCACCATAAATATCTGTTCAAATTCAACTTCAAATTACTTTAGCAACTTCACTATTGACAATAAAAATGGCAATGATAATAATAAAGCAATTTAAATGTGCTGTTTTCTTTAAATTCTATTGTAAATAACTTGCATTTACTGCCATCTATACAATGCTTGTTTATTTTCTACTCATTTTCTAGTCCGGTTCCTTAAATGGATACCCTCTAGTACTTTTTACTACAGACTGAGATGTGTGTTCTGTACTCCTGAGCACTTATTTCATTGACATAATCACTGTTCATGACCTACTTCTCATCTCTATCCTCTTCTTTGTGTTAAACTGGATACCAGGTACTCATCTACACTCTCTTTCCCTACAACATTCTTAGCTCATGATGAGAGGAACCATATTCTTAGATGATCCTCTGAATTTTTTTGCACATCGGTCCTCTAAAGGAGCATTAAACAAAAATAAAAAATCTTCATCTCTATCCTAGTTCCTTCATTTTATACCCTTTGAGACTTTTCCTACTTCCTCTCTCTCTCCTATACACTCCCAAAGTGTAATCCATTTTATTTAAAGTATGTCTCTTATGTTCAACCTTACATTTCTCTTCCCAGAACTTTCACCAGGTATAAATATGACTCTCTTAAAAGATGGATTATTTGAATCACTTCCAAATTATATTTCAGTCCCTTTAGTCCCCTTCTTGAAGTGATCTTAGAGAAGATGGAATAAACCTCAAAACATCGATTTTTATTACATTATTCCCTACCCAACTACAAATAAAAGAGCTACAAATTATATTTTTATTCTCTGAACACATGCTGGCCCCAAAAGTATAGCTAGGTAAGTATTATAAATACAGATAACTGTGACTGAAATCACTATTATGGTCACAGGAAATATATACACAAGGTCCTGGGAGGAGCCAAGTAGTTTCGAAAACTCAAGGCCATATAATCACATGAATATGATTATTATCACTCCACTGACTATATTACATTATATAGAAAAGGCAAAGCCATTTTGCAAATATATATATATTCCTTAATAAACTGACTTTGAGTTAGTCAAAAGATGGATCTAATCTGATCACTGTCCTTTAAAAGAGGGCCTAGAGATAAGAGATAAGAAGGAGCAGTAAAAAGTGTCACGTTGTAAAGAGGCAAAAATAACAAGTAGAGGTGGGCAGCCTCTAGGAGCTGAGGCTCTCAGTCTAACAACCACAAGAAATAAAATCCTCACAGCAACCAGTCATGTAAAAAGAAAACTTTGAAGATGTGAAGAAATCACAACCCTCATAAAGAGCATAATTGCAACCTGTAAAAAACAAAAAGAAAAACCAAGTTATACCTAGACTTAACCCACAAACACTGTCAGATAACATGTATTGTTTTAAGCTCCTAAATCTTCTCCTTTGTTACACAGTATAGAAAGCTAATATGCCAAGTAAAAAACACTGTGTTCTCTTGTTGATTCACCTGGAAGTTTTCATATATGCCCATCATGACTCCTCTGTCTGCATCTTGACTATATGGAGTTTTGATTTCCTTATCATCCTAGCCTCTAGAAACTGCATGTTTCTAAGTGATGCTAACTTACCTTACCTACATTCCTGATGTCTGGAATCTGTATTTATCTTCTTTGTTATGAGCTTCCCTCAACTACTGCCTCTTATATATACAAATACACCAGTAACTGCTTCTCCTAGCAACTGCTTTTGTTGAACACATTCCTCTATTCTGCCACCGAGAATGGTGACTTCCGTCACCAGAAGGCCCAATTCACAATCCTGCTAAATTGCTCAAATTCACACTATGCAACATCTCATGCTGACTCACATGCAGAAGTATAAGGCAAAAGACCCCCAGAACAAAATTGTATTTACCTCTCATTAAGTTCTACTTCTGCCTCATTTTCTTTAAAGAAAATTCAGAGAATTCCTAATAAGGAAGCAAGCATTTGACCTTGGTCACCAGAGACACACTGACGGATATGGATAATTTGGTAAAAAGAAATATTAGCTGACAGCAAACATCCTTGAATACAGTAGTTACCAAATAGCCCAATGTGACTGGCTTGGTCTCCTCACTGCAATTCTCCTAATAAGACATGTGACCTGATTCACATCTTGGCCTCCTCCAAATTAGTTCAGTGCCCCGCCTCTCTGTCTGTCTCAAATCTGACTCTGGAGTCAACTCATTGATTATCCATGATCATATGACCCACTTAGAAGGGATTCTAGTTGCTACACTGCCTCTGCAACCAGTACCATCCTTGAGAAAGTTAGTCTCTGAATAACATCACACAGCACTTGACAGGAGATCAGTGTATATCAAAATATGTGTTACTTGGTGTTTTTCACATCCTGACTACGTTTAATTTTAAGTCTAAACCTCACTAAGCCATGATGCCCACAGATTTGATTAATATTATTTTTGGTGTATCTGTGAGGGTGTTTGAAGATAAGATTAACATTTAAATACTTAGACTAAGTAAACCAGATTATCTTTCCTAAAGCAGGTGATCCTCAGGCAACTGGTTGAAAGCTTACATAGGTAAAAATTAAAACGAAAATAATGAGTAAAAAAGGAATTGTTTCTGCCTGACCGACTGAGCACTCTCCTACTCTTGGGCTAGAATTTGTACCAGTAGTTTTGAGAGTGTTGACATGTTATTGTAAGCAGGTTTGATTGGCATGCCCATTAGAGTTCCCAGCAAGGAAGGGAATTTCCTGTGGACAAATAATTTGAGTGTCCCTGGTCACAAGAAAGAAGAGGATGGAGATAGCCTTTTCTCTCAGCAGAGGGCCACTGACTCAGTTCTCCTAAGGAGGCGTCCTCTGTGTTTGCAATCACTTCAATATTTCTAAAATGGCCTGGAAAGAGGTAAGTGAGTAAATACGGATAGCCACTTGTCAAATCAGTTTCAAAGTGAAAATGAAAGAACTGGAATTCCAGAGACTTGCTGATTTTCCTATTCAAGAGATAAAACTCTATTTTTTTTAAATGAAATACATGAATGATGAAAGGAGCAAAGAAACACAAGTGCACCCTGGATGGAGGCTCACTCCAAAAAGTGTTCAAGGAGCAACAGATCTTGATACAGGAGAGGAATAAAGAATCAGGCATGTTAATGTCTTAAAACAGCCTTGCCAAAGCAAGCAACATGTCTCTCTCCATAAATATTGGAAACAGGATTCTTAACTCACAGTCTTGACCAGTGTTCAGTCCAGTCTTCAGAATTCTTACCCAAATAGCTAAGTCCATTTGTAAAAAGGTTCATTATAGTCGGTCTGGCTGGCCTAGTGAAGATTCACTGTGCTGATGAAAACCATCCTAGCTCTGGTACAATCAAATTGTTACACATGTAATTGATTCAAAATAAAGCTCTCAGACAACCTGCAGGGAGAGCCTGACCTTATAGGGACCCTGGAGAATTTTCCATTCCTATTTCCTAAAGCAATACCACTGACCTCTGTAAACAATAGGCAGCTGGAATTCCAGGTTTAGAAAGAAACATCGAAATATCCTGGTATAAGTACTGAAACCCCTGCTTCTTGGGAAATCAATCTGAAACTTAAATATAGCCTGGAATTGGCACAGAGTGTGTTTACATTTTGAACATTGATTAAATCTCTCCAAGTCCCACAGGCTTTTATCTACAAAGTAGTAAGATCCAGATTCTGTTGCTCCTCAAACATGCATTTTCTCCAGTGGTTAGACTGCCTCCTAGGAATATGTTCCATCAGTAAGTAAAACCAACTGGTCTTTTTTTTCCAGGTTATGGAGGCATCTCTTAAACTGAGTCTATACATAGTGTTTTTACATGAACTGACATACCTGTTTCCCATCATTTTTGAACATTTTGTTGAAAATGGATTAAAACCTAAATAGATTTAACTGCTTCATGAGAAGAGCTTAGTACGAGGGATGGGTAAAGGCAGCAAGGAGTAGTTTCTATGAAGTTATAAGTGAAACAAGATTGGCTGGCTATACATTGATAACTAGTAGATAAGGGTAATGAGGACCATTATAAAGTTCTTTCTACTCTCTTTTGTTTCAAGCTAGGAATGTTAACACAAATAGCAATATATTTCATACTCAAAAGCAATCCTTTAGAGAATTAAAGCTATTATGTAGACTTCTAATAAGAGTCTAACTAGGTCTATTTTTCTAGACATTTTGATATCTGCAAGATAATTTATATAATATATTAATGACAACAGAATGTCCTCAGTCTTAAATTCTGCTAATGAATAAATCTTGGCAGGTCCTTGTCGACAAAAAGCTTGCCAAACAGGAACATTAACTTATTTGAAATTCTTTCACTCGTCTAAAGTTATGGCAAAAATCTTTAGCATTTTAACACACTCTTCTTCGAGCTAGACTCAACACTCTCAAAAATGTCTTGGTTTTTTTAGAAAGTTGACATTTTTTGGAGTTTTTACATTTAAGATGATCCTTACTTTTCTGAAGAAAAACTAAAGTTCACAGATTTTGGATTCAGAACTAAGTTAGATCCTGTTCTAAAGTTTACTTGTTATTACCTTCAGCAAATTAATTAATTCTCAACTATATTACATCTGTAATAAATAAACTCTGCAGGAATATTATGATTCTGAAGTAAATTAGCTAGATAATTCACCTGACAATCTGGAAGTATCAAATAAACTAATTATATTTATACATTGTCTAAATCATTTGTAAATGAGAAATATGCAGTTGACCATTGTTACAATCTTAGCATAGCATATTAGATGCCCAGAGATTTTCAAATACAACTCTCTCACTCTACCTATAAGGATGCTAATGTCCAAGGACAAGTGCTCCCAAGTTTAGAATCTGACTCTGAACTAAAATTCTTGACTCCTAAAATCAGTTTAGTGAAATGACTAAATGATCAGATACCTTGGTATAGGGCAAATTAGTTAATCAAGGTTTTTTTGTTTGCTTTATTTTTTTATACCACTAGCCTGTGACTACCACTGGAATCTTGATAGTGTTCATGCAGAAGGCACTTGGGAGAATGGGCACAGGCATGCGCATCTGTAGTTGTGAACACCTGGGTCCAAAGAGTATGGGTATTCACATGTGTAAATGGGCACACCTGAGCCTAGAGATGGGAATAAAGCTGTGGTAGTGGCAGCAGCACTGTGGTTACCATGACCAACACTAGGATGATGAGATGATGATGATGATGATGAGATGATGAAGATGATGATGATGATGATGAGGAGGAGGAGGACGAGGAGGAGGAGGAGGAGGATGAAAGAGAAAGAGCACACCTAAAGAGCATAAAGCTTCACTGAGGGGCTGCGGAGCTCAGTTGCCTCCTGACCTCCTCATTCAGCCTAGTCTGCATGGCATACAATTGGCCCAGCCTCCTTGTCTTGTGTGCCTGTGTACCTGGTTCCCTGAGAGAGCATTAAAGCCTGTAAAATCCACTGAGGACTCCAGAACTCTCATTACCTATCTGCCTAAATCAACAGAGAAACTGTCCTGGGTGTCTTGCCATATACTTGGATTTGGTTTCTAGCTTTGCCACTTACCACTTAACATTGGGTTATATTTTTGTAGGGGCACAGTCATGCACAGGGTAGGAAGATTCATTGTTGATTCAGGCAAACAGATAAGGACTCTTGGAGTCTTAGGTATTTTGACAGGTCTTTAATGCTGGATCAGGGGACAGGTATACCCAGAGGAGCAGGCAGGGAGGCAGGTATGAAGGAGAAGGAGAGATGGGAGGCAGGCAGCAACAGAGCCTCCTAGCCCTCACAATTGCCATGCTCTCTCTGGCTTCTCTTCTCTGGCCCTCACTCCCAATCAGCCTGGGAGTTCATAAGTACAGGTATGAGTGTCCCACAATCTCTGGTGACCAACAGTTTTTTGGGTTTTTGCAACAACATATCATCACATATTGGCAATGAAACCTGAAAGAAAAACCAGGCCACAGGTAGTGACTGTGGAAGCTGCAGTGGGAAGTACAAAAGAGTCTGAGTCACTCCATTTTCCCTACATTCCTACAGCTCAATTTCCAGCAAGAATGTGGGTGGTCTTTCCCGTACCAGCAAGCAATTCCTGAACACCAGCAGACTATCAGAGGGTGCAAGTTCATTCTGACACTACCTGGAAATATCATCAGACTTCCTAGGTGAATGATTCCGTCTACCCAGACTACCCTCCACTTCAGAAACTGGTTGCAAATGGCAGAAAGTTTTCTGTACTTCTGACCAACCCAATATATAGATCAGACGTCTCCACAACTCCCTCCTCAACTATCAGCTGCCTGTTGCAAACCCAGATTATTATCTGTGCTCTGACTATAAGTCAGAAGTCCCAAGACATCTTCCTCAGTTTCAATCAATTTACTAGAATGGCACACAGAACTCAGGAAGCTGATTTACTCACTAAGTCACCAATTTACAACAAAGGTTATGAATCAACAGAGTGGTGGAAAAGACGCATAGGGCAATATATAGAGAAAATGTGGGTAGCTCCCAAGTCTCCCCAAGGCCCCCCCTCAAATTTCTGTATGTTTACCAACCTAAACACTCCCTGAAGTCCTCACCTTTTGGATTTTCATGGAACTAATCACTATGCTTAGGTATTTCCCAAAAGTTATGTCATTAGCACAGCAAAGGGGATATTTAGGAGAACAAACACTCTCTACCCTTAGGAAGTATCAAGGCTTTGGAGAGCTATGAGCCAGGAACTATGGATAAAGATCAACTGTATAAGAGAAATATATTTTGTTCATATGAATGGAATTATGCATATATTCAGTATCTCATCCCTAATGCCTAGTGTCTTCATCTGTACGGCAGGAATAATAGTAGTTACCTCAAAGGTTTGTTGCGATAATTAAATAAAATAAATTATGCAAATTGCTTAGAATATAAGGGCCCAATAAATGTTAACTATATGTATTATATTTTCTAATTCTTAAAATATATTTTTATCTGCTCATTCTAAAGTCAGTGTCTTAAAATTGAAATTTATGCTACTTTTTAATAGTATTGCATTTTCCCTAAAAAGTTATGAGATATTTTTTATAACTCATGGTTCTTTATACTCATAAAAAAATCACCATCATCAGCTTGACTGGATTTGTCCTCCATAAGGACAAATGACTGACTGAACGAATGAACGAACGAACGGAGGAAGAAAAAAGAATTTTAAAAAGTCCAGCAATATAAAACAATGAAAAGAACATAAAATCAGATATCAAAAAGATCTGGGCTCAAGTCTAAAAATTTCCACACATACTTAGATGATATTGGATAATATCTGAACCAACTATTTTTTTAAGTTCAGATAGAACTAACAATACCTCATTGCAGGGTTCTATTGAGGATTAAATGGCAGGATGATGATAACAGACTCATTGACTCAACTATCTATTTTACATCTCCACTTGGATTTCAACCTTGAATCTAGTATCTCCAAAGCTGTACTCTTCATCCAAGTCCCTGATAGTAAATAGCACCTCTCTCCATTCAGCATTCAAACCCCAAACTCTGGGATGGTCTCTGTAATCTCGCTTTTCCTTATTAACTATGTCCAATCAATTAGCTTGTGGTATGTTAAAATAAATCTAATTTTCTTGCATTTTCCATACCCTCTGCTGCTACCCAACAGTCCCCAGTCACAGTCACTCCTTGGATGAATTCCTGGTGCCTTCCTACCACCTCTGACTCCTTGCTTCTACTCTTGCCACTTCACTTGAAGTCCTCAGAGTAATCAGAGTGATTCTTTTAAAATAATCTGATGAAAACAATTCAGATTCAGCAGTTCCTCAAATCAGAAATTTCTTTGGCTTTATAACTTAATAGAAATAAAACTGAAAGTCTTACAGAGACTGTTGCTTTCCTACCTACTTCACTAACCTGATGTTTATCACCCCACCCCCCAGTACTGTGCTGTAGTCACACTGGTTTTCCCACTGTTCCTCTGTCAGCCACCCACTGCTCTGTGATTCCCATGGATGGAGCAGAGACAAGTTGGTTGCAATCTGAAGCCTATATAATCATTACAGGGAACACTTTCAGAAAAAGAAATAAGACCACAAGTACAAAATTAGTCGAATATTTATCAGCGTGAGGACAGAAATTACAGTAAATCATTGACACTCTGGCAGTTACTTTGGAGTAATTTCCTCTCTTTAGAAATATCTTCAGCATTTAAACAGACATGATAACACAGAAATGCTCTGATGGCAACCCAGTCTCTGCTCCCCCCAAGGAATACGCTACAATGAATAGCAGCTATACCACTCACTGAACTCTAATTAGGCATGAGCCCCTGAATCTTGGGGTTTGTTTTCTTCACAGTAAGACCACTGATGTCCTTCCCTTACTCTTTCACTCCTTCAAATAGTAGCAGAAAAGTCACAGACCGATTTTATTCACCATCCTCCCAACCTGTATCCCATCTTTTCATAGCACTACACATTTCAACAACACCTGAGATGTTATATATTAGTTGGTATTACTGTCTGTCTTTCCCATTATATCCTACTGGAATGTAAGCTGTAAGTTAGGGCTAATAAGATAAGAAATTTTTCAATCACAGTATCAATGATGTCTATGATACACAGTAGTCCTCACACAACTAACCACTGATTGAGAAAATGAGTGAACACAAGAAAACAGGTTAAAATATTGTTTTCATTTTAATTATTTTCTTTTGTAGAATATGAAACCATCATAAATACCTAGAAATAAAAATAATATGTTCAAAAATGTCTCTATTTCTAAGCCTTTGAAATAAATTAATGTTGACAATATAAGCAAAAGAATTGCAAATTTAATAAATCACTTCAAGAGAAAATCCTAGAAATCATTTGATATCTTTTTCACACTGTACAAAGAGAATCGAAACTGTAGACATTATGATAATTAAAACCATAGTGATTTGTGTTTCAGTTCCTTAACCTACACAATGGTTAAAATTATCACAAAGTGACTAATAGACAATTTAGAAACCATGGTAAACTTGAAAGTGATCACTACAGAAGGAAAAATGAAAATATTATTTGTTTTCAAAATCTATATCTTACCAATGCTCAGGTAAAAAATAATTCATAATTCATTTTAAATCCCACAATAAACATACTCAGCCTGACAACTGACTATCCAGTAACCAACAAATTTTTATGAATGATGGCTCTTTTTATATAATAAATCAAAGTGCTGTTATACTTATTTCTTTATCATTTATCCAGTTTCTCTATGGGAACTCATGTACAGCTACAAAAATTTAGCAGACATGCAGAAATAGTTATTAGGACAGATTGCAGACTGAATACTCAATGAATGCCTTCAAAGTATGGACTAACTATAATTAACTCAGTTTGTCCTTCTTGGGTTCTTCAGGTTTCTGTGCTTCCAGCTTCTTGATGCCCACAGTGCCTAGAACCATTTGCTATTTCCTGCGAAGGCACTTTATAATTCCTATTCTTTTATCAAGGTCAATTTTCCATAATCCCTAGGACACTAGATTTCCCTCTATTGACACCCTTAAGCAACATCTTCAGAAACTGTTATTCAAAGTTTTCCTTATCATCAGTTTACTCTTTGTTTGAAAGCCTATTTGTTTGAAAGAGAATGAAACACTAAAGATTAAAAATTAAGAAATCTACAAGAGAGTAATTCAACGGTCATGCTCATTCCTTGTTCTTTTCTCCTTTCCCAGAATGTTTTCTTATTGTTGATCTTGATACAACTGAAAGGACTAAGCATTTACATTAACAGATCACTCAAGGTTGGAGTTTTTAAATGAGTAAATAGAAATAGCTCTGAATTAATTAGCATGTACCTAAAATATCTCAACAGCACCCAGGTAGGTCATCATTCCAGCGTGAAGGGCAGGGAGTTATTATCCCACTTCCACTTGATGTTTTCCACCAGAACTTAAATGTTAAATTTCAATTCTAAAACCTAAATTACAAATGAGCTCTGGGCTAAGAAGGATTCACAGAAAACAATAAAGTAGGTGTTAGCCTGAATCCCTCTTTGGAATTTATCAGGGAGGATTCCAAACACGCCCCCTGCTTTCTGGATTTAGTTCTTTCTTCCCTAACATCCTCAATACATTATCTGTGCTGGAGACATGAAAAATACCCCCAACGAATGGTCACATGTGAATGAAAGGAAGATCTGGGTACCATTTACAAAACCATGACTGTGTCCTTAATATAGGGGTCTCTGTCCTCAAAATGTCAAACTTGCAATAACCATACAAGAGAACCTTCTCGATATGTGATTGAAATTCTCATATTCTGCATCATGTATATTCAGTTTAAATAAGTTAACAGCAACTATTGAGGGTTGAATAGTATTTCCCCCTTCTCAAAAAAAAAAAAATTTGTATGTTTTCACCCAGAACCCAAACCTGTGATCTTATTTGCGAATGGGGTCTTCAAGATATAACTGGTCATAATGAGGGCAGATTGATTTAGGTTCTAAAACAAATTATGGCCTTCACTATAAAAAGAGAAAACAGAGGAATTCAAAGGACAATGCCATGTATAAACAGAGGCAGAGATTAGAGTAATGGGTCAACAAGCCAAGGATTGCCCAAGAGTAGCAGTAACCACCAGAACAAGAGAGAAGGAAGAGAGTGAGAGAGGGAGAGAAGAGAGGGAAGAAGAGAGAGAGGGCGGAAGAGAGGGAAGGAGGGTTTTTTTTTATTGAAGTTAATGTTGATTTATAACATAATATAGATTTCAGCTGTAGAGTTTTATAAATCAACATGTGCATATACAACAGCTGATCTGTCACCAAAGATCTGCTTTCCACAACTACTCTTTCCTGAAGCCTTTGGAGGGAGCACAGCCTTGCTAGCACTTAATTTCTTCAGATGTGTAGCTTCCAAAAATTGGAATTCCTGTTGACTAAAAATAAGTGATCAAGTTTGCAGTAACTTTCTGGAAACCCTAGGAAACCAATAGAGCAACCAACAAAGTAGACTATGGAGAAGTTTCCAAACTGATTTTAGAAGGATATTTCTTGGAAAATGGAGTTTGAAAAACAGAAGCAAACAACAGGATTAGCCCATAATGGGTGAGTATTTTCCCTGGGACAGGAAAAAAAATATCAAGATTCCATCCTATTGAGAGAGGTTTTTAGATAAAATTTGTACTAGAGCCACATTTGCTCTCACTTGATTCTTCCTCATTTATTTAAAGAAAAGAAGGATGTGCTGTTAATTACTATTTTTCAAGTGAAGGCATAATCTTTTATTCAAGATCTTCAGCTCTGCTCAGCATTATGGGTTGTGTGGTACTCAGGCTGACTGGGTGGTTTTGTCACAGGTTGCAATTTCCTAAATAAAGCTGCAAAATATTACAGAAAATCAAGAGTTAACCAGAAAGAAAAAAAATCACAAATGAAACAGAAACAATGCCCAAAATAAGGTAGGGAGACTTAGGGGAAATATAATTAAGCAGAATTTGTAATTTTGTTTACATATAAATTAGACAGCATGAAATTGAGTGCTGTTGGCCAAAGGTTAAAGAAATTGTATCCAATTTGTAACTTGCAGTTGGCAGCAAACAAGAAAAAAATAAAGACAAATAATTCAGCCTTCAGGATTCTCCCCACCATATCTGCCCAGGGAAGTTTGCTCCCTGAAGAGTGGCACTCTTCCAGAGTTCCCTGTATCCTGCTTCAGTGCCCTCAAGACAACCATAAGTTTTCAAAGTGAGTTTAGTCACAGGAAGATGAATGCATCTTGCTCTGGTACTCACTTCTTAAGGAAACAGAGAGGAGGAAAATTATGCTGTTTTAATTCATCGGCAGTTTTTTGAATGCCAGAGTACTGAATAAAGATTTCAACACAAAAGAATTAAAAAAAGGGAAAAGAATCAATAGTAAAAGCTAAGGAATGGCCAGCAACTGTAAATGTTTGGTACATACAATACACAGCTGCAGGACGGAAAGTAATGCTGATCAACAATTGTTCACTAAAGGAATGGGAAGTCTCTAAAATGAAATGGCAAAGTGTCCATTCAAGTCCATATTCTGTGCTGACCCCTTACACTCCCATCTTCTGCCACTTTCCTCAAAAAGAAAACTGATTCTTTCTGAAATTTCTCCTAAAGGAAAAGGAAGAATTCAGACTCTTTGGTCACATTCAGTCATCATGCAAGAATGGCAAAACAGTTTTCTTGCTGCATATCATATGGACAGTGATTTGAGTTTGTGTAAACTGGATCACTTCCTTCTTAATGCCTGCTTGCTCTGTTGTCTGCAGCTCTGTGAACTGTTGTCTGCAGCTCTGTGAACAAATCTGAGAAGAGACCATGCAAAATGATGTGCCTCTGGTTTGTGAGAACAGCAGAGACAGTGAGAAAGTAGCTGTAGGATCACATTTTTAAAAAGTGAGAGATTGACTGGCATGGTGTCATGTAACCAATCCCTGTCATCAATTGTAAGGGCAACACCAGGCATCAGGCTTACTTATCTACGTAGGTTCTTGATTGATTCTAGCAGTTATACAGACACACCAGGCAGGCAGGGCAGGGCAGGGTTAGGCTAAGGCAGACCTGGGGGGTCTGGGAGGCAGGTGAGCCCCATAGTTCCCCCCCAAAGTATCTTCATACTTTCTCTGGACTCACTCTCTCTGGCATCATCTCCTGTTCTCTCATGCTCATGCACATATTGCATGCCTGCACTCCTAGGCCCAGGTGTGCCCTCTTACATGTGCACACTCAATGAACTGCACAATCAAGGGGAAGGCACCAGGTGCTGGTCACAGGATAATGGAGGAAAAAGCCTAACTCATTTACTGTACACATGGCATGCACCATATGACTGTTAAAAATAAACTGAGACACGTGTGGAGCAAGTGTCCTAGGCTGGGCAGTTTCACAGTTCATCTGGGCAAAAATAATAAAGGATCTAGGAGCACCCAATAGATTTGCGAGGCTTTTAATGCTGAAATAGGAGACCAGCAGATATAGGCAGACCATCAGACAGGCAAGGAGGGAGCAAGGGGGGCTGGGAGAGTGGCAGCAATTAGCCTTCCAACCCACCACCCCCCAAAATCAATCTCTCCCTTCTCCACTCTCCCCCTCCTCCTCCTCTACCTTCCCTCTCCCCTCTTTCCTTCCCAGGCATCTGTATTTATACATGCCCATGCCAATGCTCTCACCTGCTTCTCAGCCCTAGTGCCCATACTCATTGGTCCCATGCTCATGCTCCCACACCCATTTTATATTAGCGGTTATTACACATGGGCAATAAAACCTAGGAGGAAAGAAAGGCTGCAGCTGACAACCATCGAGGCTAGAGATGGGAAAATAAAAAATGCCTAATTTAATTCCCTTTTCCCAACAGCATGATAAAGTTTTTAAGACCTTATTTGAACCAAAACTGACTCCAAAAGGGCAACAACAAACTAAAAGTGGTTAGGAATACCCCAAAGAAATACAACTAGGGAGAGACTTTTATAAAATATGGCCGAAGCAAAGCAAGGAAATCAATGTTTGGCTAAAACCTAACTGACTCTTGGTGATTGTTTCTGATTTTGAAAGAGTACAAAATGTACTAAAACAGTGCTACAAATGGGCAATTCTAAAACAGGGGCAAAGGACAGTGACCAAAGAAGGACAGGTCACTAGCAGTGGGTTTGCACCCGTGGGCACAATTACAAGACCACTCAGACACAGGAACCAATGACAGTAGGATTTAGCAAATGAGATTAGAAGGAAAAGTTTCTTAGGCTGCAAGTGACTTGTTGTCTCATCCTAGATAGTGTCCACAGTGTCCAGAAGTTCCAAACCAAGGCCACACATAGAAGATGAGGAGACAGTGCAGCAGTCCTCAGAAGGGCCTCAGCCCTAATGGCTGGGTCAGGCATCAGACCAGACAGCCAGAAATGGGTTCCACAGCACCAGGAATTGCTGTTCAGGTACATTGTTTCAGCTCAAGGAGGAGGTTAGACCCATAACCTGAGCCACCAGAACAAGCAAAAGGGGATGAGAAAGGAGAAAGCTGTATAAGTAACCTTCAGGAGAGAGGGGAGTGAAACAGATAAGAGAGAGAAAATGAGAGAGGAAAGGGTGGTGAATGAGAGGGAGACCAAGAAAGGTGCACAGAACAGCTTTGGAGTATAGGGAAGTGGTCACACTACTGGCTACTCCTCTCTATCTCCATTAAAGAAGAGATCAGTCTCTACTTGTGGGCCTCAGTTTGCCAGCATCCCTCAAATAATATAAACAGGGGCCAGAAAACCAGCCCCACAGCCTCCTAGTCAAGGCTGGACATAATGCACCCATGGATGACTCCTTAGCTAACCTCTTTGAATACACAAACCTTTTGAACATGAAAACCCTCTGTTTTAACTAAAATCATTTTTTTTAATTGAATGTATACTTCCTATACCAGGGATTGACGAAGAGCAAGGATACAAAATCTGGAATTGTATAAAGAAGCAGAAGCCAATTGCCTCCTTTGATTGCCCCACCAACCTGCTAACTGCCTCGTTCACGGCAAGGTGCTTCACCTGTATGAGAGTTGGCATTCCGTAAAATGAAGATACTACTATTTCAGGATTATAGTACGGAATGAAATTACATTTGTAAAATGTGATAGATGTCCCACTAATGGCACTTATTATTAACATGTATATTGGTAGGTCCTATAAATGTTCTGGAATGAAAATACCACAGTGAAAATTTACAAGTCATATTTATCAATATTAACTACTGTCCTTTCTGTCCAGTTGAAAGGTAGAAGATAGGTACTCATGTATTTCTAGAAACAAATGTTTCTTCATTTTAGCCTGTTAGCATTGAAGGGCTAGCTTTCTCTCAGTAATCAGTATTCAATGGTTATAATGCTAGAAACTTGCTACAGATGTTCCCTGTGTTCATCAGTGCAAGGTGCCTGAAATTTGAGTCTTAATGCCTAATAGAATTTAGCCTCAGGGAATCAGAATTGGCTGGACCTGATTCCCTAAAAAGCACTACTGCATTTAAATAGACTCACTGCTCCACATTGCCTTGACTTCCAATAAAATGAATCTTTTGAAAAACTCATTGTACACAGGAGATTAACCACACACTGAAGTCACTTTCAAGTTAGGTACATACCTTTACTTTCTCATATCAGTTCATCATAAAAACCCAGAAAATGCCGTACAATGAAGGCAACTACAGCAATCAGGTATCAAGCTCCTCAATATGCGCCACACAATGTTGTTTTCTGGCTTGAAAGTTAATTTGAAGCAGTTTGGGAAAGCAGAAAAGACTTCAGACTAGAGTTAGGGGACAAAGGATTTGGTCACTGCTGAGCTATTAATTCATTGTGAGTCAGTAGACATGCCTTCTTATGGCTCCCAACTGTTACAGAGAAACTCCCTAGACACAAAACCAAGAGTCTCAAGGTCTGATTAAAAATGAGTCTTATTAACCGCCTGGGACTGTCTTCCCCCATAACAACAGGAGAGACACATGCCCATTTTCAGGAAAGACAGGGTTTTTGTAGCAAAGCAAGATTCACAGAAGCACACTTGCAAGTTAAAACAAAGATGTGAGTCATGTTGTTCTATGCATCCATCTCCTGAGTGTAACAAATATAGTTAAGCTCTTACTGTTATCTGCTGTCTTCCAAATCCATCTCCAAAGTATAACAAATACTTGAGCAAGGATGTGGGAAATTCTGCTTCAGGAAAGAATTTAACCCTACATATCACTATGATCTGGTGTACCGGCAGGAGAGACATGATTGCTTACTGTTTCTTGCTGGGCGTGCAGGGGAAGGGTCTGGCTGTGTCCAACTTTAGTTTCTATTCCTCTGAGTTCAACCCCATCTCACCAACCTCTAATCTAGGGTCTCAGATTCTGCTTCTATCACTAAAGTGACCTGACTACAAAGCCTACAAACAGGTCTGTTTACCAACTTTAATCACTTGCTCCCATCCCCTCATAACTATGTGAGGAAGACAGTGTGGTCTTCACAAGTTGGGAAATCCTTCATTTTTTTTTCAAACCTACATTTCCCACATTTTCTTCATTTGGTGTCATTTTCAAAATTACATTGGTATTATTTTTATGATCACATGTACATACTAAAAGCATTATTCAGAGAAAGACAGCACATTTGGTTTGACTAACAACACTTTATTCCTTCAAGATACATAGTTCCTGCCCCCAAAAGTATTTTTGCCTATTTCCCTCCCAAATTCCAACCCCACACACACTCCTAAGGCTTTTTTTTTTTTTAATCTCAAAGAAAGGTGTTCTCTTCTAGTCCTCTCCCAGCATGTCACACTGTAAGGTAAGTGAATTAGTTAGGGTTTTTTCCTCCATTAATATGTATAACCAACACCTGTGGTATTGTGCCCTTCCCATACTGTGCAGCCCAGTGGATATGAGTATACCTACTCCTAGGCCTAGACCTGAACCTAGGATAGAAGGGATAAAGGGGGCAAAAGAGAGAGAGCAACCATGAGAGAGCAAGACAGAGAGAACCAAAGAATGGCAAAGAAAAAAGGCTAGGGATAGAGTCTCAGGATTCCTGGGGGTCTGAGGGACCTCCCAGCCCCCCTGGCCCACCCTGGCCCTAGTTCTGGTCTGCCCTACCTGGTGTTTCTGTAACTGCTAGAAACAATAAAGAACCTATACAGATTGGTTAGCCTAATGCATGTACACTACAATAGCATCATGAACAGGCGGCTTGGATTGGTTACATTGCTTACACTCATGTTTCTTAAGGCATAAGCTCTGTCACTAAGTCTGTGACTCAGACTTAGCAAGCTGTAAGAGCTACCTCTGTGCAATAACCTTGGCACCTGGCCCAGTGTTCACATGGGGGTGGTGAGAATTAGGGGCTGGAATGGATGGGTCAGTGGATAAATGAGTAGAGGAGTGAATGCCTTCAGGTCTCTCATGGGTGGGATACCCAATTACTAGTCAACTTGGTGCAGTCTATTGGACAAAAGGCCATTTTCTTTGTTCTGAAATTCTGCCTCAACATTTAAGAAAAGCCTTCAGCAAAAGAACAAGTCTCCTTTAAACTACACAGCAGGTAAAACTAAACAGCCCCGTTTCATCACTTCTCTATCCAAAGGGTATATATATCTTCTGTTTCTGACTCTTAGACCATGCAGACTGAACTTTCCAATGGTACGGGAGCTTGAAAGGCAGTGATGGATGACAGACCATAAGATAATAATACATTTTTCCATCTGAATCCCAAGTTTCATGTAATTAAATTTTTTTCCCATTATTCCTTCTTTCCTTCCTTCTATTGTTTACCAATTTCAATTTCCCCAAACAGGTACACTTTCCCCAGCACATAATGGGCACTATTTATCAAACTTGTTCCACTAAATGTTTAAAGGAATCTAACACCCTCGAGGTGATGCTCAACCCAAAATGAAAGAAAGACCTGTTGGTTGATTCCCCTGAATCTTTCTCTTCTTTTGTAACTGTTGGCTTTTAAACTACCCAAATGTCTGTTGTTGGGGTTTTTTCCCCTAATCAAAAGTGAATGGAAGACGCAATCAAGGGGCATGCTTCCCTCAGGCAAGATTTTAAATGTTTCATCTGCTGAAATGTACCTTCACAAATGGCCTTTGTTGGAATTTACTTGATTGATTTCCATAGCTTTAAGTACAGCTAAAGGGACATAGGTGTGTATATATAAAGAAATTTCCATTGAGGCCTAGGAGAAGCAGACTAAGGGGTAGGCCAGAGGCAGATGACCAGGGCACCAATTAATAAGAGGCATTACAACATCGTTGGAAATGTAATTAAATGGAGACACTTGCTTTACCATAAGTCTTATCAGAGAAGTTGTAAGTATTTGGAAAGAATTTCTGAGAAGTCACTTGGGATGGGATTTGAATCCTCTGAGTAGCATAACCCAGAAAGTGAAGCAATCGATGTTACGATGTTACCTCTGAACTCAGATGTGCCCAGCTGGCTGCATGTTTTTGTTTTGCTGAGTGTGATGAGAATGTCTGGGGCCTGAGTTGACCATCAAGGAGAGATTGAGTACCAGCTCCAGAGATTCTCACTCTCCTCCTTCCCTCATGCATTCCCTCTAATAAATAATGAATGACACTCCTTGAGGAATATCATTTTCAAGAGACATAAAATTATTAACCTGTCTGAGGAAATCACATGTCCTCCTATGGGGACATCCATCAAGTAATGACTCTGAACTTCCAAGTGTTAACAATCTGCAGAGGGGTGGGTGCAGAAGGAACTGCATTCTTCAAGGTCTCAGAAATGGTAAGAATACTACTCAACTGCAGGTGCAGACTCCCAGGAGGTAGACTATTCAGGAAGCAAGGATTAACATAACAATGGATTCTGGAAGGGAAGCATCTTGGCAGTCCATGAGCCTTTGTTTCTAAATTGTTTTCATGGTACAATTTGGGTATTCAGAGCAGAGATGTCCCAAGTGAGGCTGTCCTCTGACCTAGGAATCTTAAAAGGTTGAAAGTGTCCTCCCTACCACAAGCAGAGGTTAAGTGGCTTGTACTCAGTTTCATTTGTGGTATTTCCTGGTTGTTTTATCTGCATTCTCAATTGCTCATCATAAAGAAGTGAAGCAATCTAAAAGGATAGTTTTAAATAAAAGCATCTTGAACTGGGTGCTTTTCTGCCCAGCGAAAATTATCGAAGCTCAAGTGACAATGAGCCTTGCATTCCTTTGGAAATTCTTCATTCTATCCCAAAACAGTGCATTCTGATCTCATTGGCCAACCCTTCAAAGAAGTGATATTGCTTATGAAGGAGGTTAAATGTTATCATCTCCTAATGTCTTATTCTCCCCACTTTTCCCCCTGGCCTTCGGAATGACTGAAGTCAAGTAAAATACTTAATTACTGTAACAACCTAAAGTTTTGACACACACATTGTTCTTACACAGTTTTGTCTTCTGCTTAAAAAGTGTTATTATAAATGCATATTTTATTTAAACCCAGTAATGAAGCAAGTAAGGAACACACCATAAATTATTTTAAAAACCATCTCTTATCATTCATCATTATTATTTACCAGATAATTCCTTTCTGAATTTCTCATTAGGACTCTGCTATTACCAGTATGCCATGTCAATAAATTTACAATATTCAGGGTTTTTTTTAATCCCTTGATTTACTGACATAATTAGGTACCCATATCTGATACTCTGCGACAGTGAAAAATCCTAGAATGCACAAATGAATCACCATTTGCAGTTGAAGACAGACATACACAGAAGACAAATAAGGAGTAGTGCTCAGAACTTTTTTTAGTATATTGCCTCTAAGATATTAATCATAACCAAAAAATTCAATAGGTTTAAGAAAGAGCAAAATTTCAGAACAGGATAACAGAGTAATGATAGACAAAGAAAACCAGAGATATTTTTTCTGAGATATCACACTTAAAAATTAATATCTCACAAAACAAACATGAAAAAGTTCTGTAGCTCATTTTCTGTGTTACTTCCAGAGAGGAAAAAGAATCGAATCATATCAAAGGATGAAACTGAAAATGTGCATCAACTGCTAACATTGAATGAACTCTTTATCTGTGCATTAAGTCAAATCCCAAACTTTGTTCTGTGAAGCACAACTGTTAAGGAAAATTGACCAGGGTATCCTGAAAGGGGATTCCATGGTCAAATAAATTTGGGAAATGCCATATACTCTAACCTCATTCCAACATTTCATTAGCAGATGAAGTAACTGAAAATTTCCCGTAGTCCAGAAATTTGTTTTACTTAGTTTTTCTGAAATGGTTTGGAGCCAGAAAGTTTGTTTCCATGAGATCCCCCTAAATATTCTGCACTGAAATTTGTGAAATACTACAACAAATAACCCACCGTTTCCTGAACTCACAGATAAGAAAACTAAGGCTCATAAAAGCTCTGTAATTTACCTAACTTCACACACCTACCATCTGGCAGAGTTGGATTTTTATCCAGATCTTTGTGCCCCCAAGACCACGCTTTTAGCTTCTGAAAAGAAGACACAAGAAAATTTTAGTGAGATTTCTCAACAAGAAAGATATCACATACACCTGCCTCTCTCAGTGATTTCATAAAAAGCTCTTTAAGCAGTGGGTGCTGTTTATCCATTTGATTCTGAGGGAAGAAGAGGTATGGTGGCTGGGGAGTTCCTGCCTCAGCTCCTGAGTCAACAGTGACATGATTCATTTTTGATCATATTGACCCTTTTCAAAATTTGCCTATCTTTCTTTACTGACGTTAATTCCTTTATCAGGATAGGCCTTCCCCTACTGAGTTCCCGAAAATCATTCTTTCAAAAGCAGTTCAAATGTCATTCCTCTACAAAGACTTCCCTAATTGCTCTCCTCCCTATCTCTGCTCTGTGATCCTGAAGCACAATGCATACGACCAACATCACACAGCTCAGGTTGCAGAATCAATGTTTCTTTAAACATATGCCATTCTATGCCTCCATTCTGTCATAGCTATTTTTCAGCACTGACCACGGGATATAACAGGCTGGAAGGCACTTTATAAATACCCTTTGAACAAATATATTCCTACATGTGATAAAAATGAATCAACCTCTATGCTAAGCAGTCTGGGAGTATTTTAGGGTTAAAAATGTATAAAACAGAAAGAAAAAAGTAACCCCTCTTTGAATAAATATAACAATCCTTCCAGTGATTTATGTAATGGGACCCTATATATTAGAAGTTAAAAGAAATGAACTGGAGCTACAAGTATCAATGATCAAAATGTTGAGGCAAAAAGCATGTTGTAAATAATATGCATGACATGCACTTTATACATACACATATTTACATGCTTGAAACATGGAAACAGTGTTCTGTACTCATTTATGAACAGTAATGATAATAATAATGAATAGCATACACTAATAGTCATCACTAATTTAAAGTAAAGGTTACATCTGGGGCAGAGAGGAGGGAAAGAAAATCAATGAGAGACACTCGTAACACTTTAAATCTTTCTGTAGATTTTAATTTTGAAAATATGTCTACTCAAAAGATATAGAACGCAGAATAAGTAGACCTGATGTGATGGGTAGAGGAGATCTGATAATTATGTCTTGAAATTCTGAATGTCTAAAGCATTTTGTAATAAAATATTTATATAACATTACCCCACCATCTTACAGAAAAGCACAACCTCAGGCCTAAGAAACTGGGGGAAGAGTGATGCTGCAGGTCAAGTGAAAAACCCAAGAGACAATGGGACTTTACAGCAGAAGACTGAGGCCTGGGATTGCAACGCATTCCCTCAGGGCAAGAGGGGTGCAAGTAAGGCACTTGTTTCACTGATGGACTTAAGGCTGCTTTAAAGAAAATGTTACTGTCCCAGTTCCAGGACCCTGGGCACCCAATGAGGCATCAGGTGATGTTGCCAAGGACTCCTGCGTCCAGTGCCCTGTCTCCAATCAGTGCCCTTTGTTCAGCAGTAGAAGACTTCCGTTCTAGCTGGAAGCAGTCTGGATAGAGCAGAGCAGGGCAAAAAAGTGGCAACTTTTGTCCAGGGAAATCAGTTTGCTTAACCTAGGTCCCACCAGAGGTGGAAAAGATATCTGGCTCAGAAACACAGCTGACTCTGAGAGGTCTCATCTTCTCTGCAGCTCATTTGCATAATAAATGAACTGTGGTGACCAGGGAGGTTTCATGACCTCTCCTCACTGTGGAGTCATACAATTTCCAGACCTCCTTCTCAGGAATTCCCTCCAGATGAAACAGTGGAGGGTCAAACCTAATCAAAATGGAGAAAGAATGAAGTAGGTGGGGAAGGCTAACAGGATAACATTTAGCTCATCCTGAAACCCTGTACTGGGCCCTACCTCCACCCTCTCATTTATCCAACCAATGCTGCACTAGGAAACCATGAAGATGTCAAGAAAATCACCCAAAACCTCCAATGCAATCTACCTGTTTAGCCCCCTAGAAATAAGGACACTCTTTACACTTTTCAAATTTTTTCAGACTTGCTTGTTTTACCTGCAGAAGTTTGGTGTAATTTTTTTTAACAACTTATGATGATCTTATATTATAATTCAGTGATATAACTAAAACGTTAATGACCCTACTAAAATCACAAACTGTTTCTTATTTCACCAAATCTCCTTAAAAGTCATCACTCAGACAACTAAAGTTGATGGGAAAAGTTTCTTAATAGGTTCATATTACACCACAAATCAAAATCCAATGTTTGATAGTCACAGGTGAGATGAGTTATCACTCCACAGCACAACTGCCTATGTGTCCATAATGTTTATGGAGCACTTATTTCATGCCAGAACTTTGTGAGAGTTGCTGCAGACAGAAAAGAGTAAGACATAGTATGTACCCTCAAGAATTTGTTCCCCATACATGACGATGATTATTCTCATATAGCTTTTAGCTTTTAAAGGCATTTGAAAGACTATATAGATAGTATCATTTGAATTACAAATGAAAATTAACTATTTACTTTGATTTGCCTGGATTGAGTGGTACCATAATTATATCTTTTACATTTTTGTTATGATACTTTCCTGACCTATACTAGACATTACCAACAGTCAGTAGATTAGTGATGAATCCAGAATGTGCTTCAAATTGATTAAAAAAATGTAATTGCCACTTAGAGTAAGATAGAATTCTTTTCAAGTATAAATATTGATAAGTATGCGACCATCAATCAATCATTCACCACTATCTAAAGTATGAAATTATGGTAGGGAAATATACATGGATGGATGAAACACTTGAACACAAATTTGGTAAATCAGGGGTCAACTTAATAAATGTTTTCAGGAATATAAATACAGATTATTTTCCCTTGTTCAGAATTCTATAGTGCTACAGTCAATATCACATAAATGTTAAACACTGTCCTCTAAAACAGCTATTGAACATTATGATCTGTACCTCTCACTTAAAAATCAATGTAGATGTAATTTATACAAAAAAAGAGTGCCTCCAGATATATGACAGTCAAGACATGCACTATGTCACTAAAGCTAGTGTGAGATATACAAAATGACATCACAGAAACTTCTTAAAACAGGAATATTTACCTTTTCTTTGAGGAGATCATCAAACCAACAATTAAAATTTTTCAGGAGAAAATTATGCAGTCCTTCTTATTTAAGAATCCCTTCAACAACATTGTGAGTAGATGGTTATCTAATGTCTGCTTAAATGAGTCATGGTGGAGAGTCCAACACATCAAAAGCAACCTTTTCTGTAAGTTAGCTTCTGAAACCTTTCATTGTTCTTTATATTGCAATGAAAGAGCAATGGTGAAATACTTGGAATTTAGAGAAAGGAAAACCTAAATCTGAATCTCTTTTATTATTAATGTGATCTTAGGCACAAGTCTCAGTTCCCACAGTTTTAGTTTCCCAGTCTATATATGGGGATAATAATAATATTGTTTGACAGAATGGTCTGAGAGAATTCGCAAGGAAAGTATATGAAGCACTAAACAAAGAATAAAACTTGATAAGTGCTTAATAAACTACTAATGGTGGCAAATTTGTGTTTAGATCTGTTGATGTTCTCACCTTATATGACTATACTTACAAGGTCACAGGATTTCACCTCTATTTCAAGATTTAGTTTAAAATTTTTGAATTTAGCAGTGCTAACAAATGTATGTATC
>PVHY01008531.1:0-61041 GCA_004024945.1 Uropsilus gracilis | reverse complement strand
CCGCCTAGGCCCTCCCCCGCCCCCCGCTTTGAAGTAGCTTTCCCGCCAGCCTCGGAACCGATCATCCAGTGAATTGGGTTAATGTGAATTCTGTGCCTCAGGACCTTGGCTACATCCTTGGCACGACACCACCTACTTGGCCAAACTACCTCCCCAGGCTGCTCTGTCTCTTTCTGGCTAGTCCCCGCCCAGCCCACTGGCATCTCCGATCCCTACTCTCCTGTTCTCCCCCACCCAGGAGGGAGCCACCTATGGTCGTGCAGGTGTATTTATTTCATGTTTCCAGCACTTGGCGACAAAGTGCTCTTTTTTTATATAATAAAATTGGTTTATTATGAAGTTCCTGATGGTGGAAAGTAGAGTAACTTGACAAAGGGTCACCTTTAAAAGAAACAGCGCCAAGACGTTCATGGGTCAGGCCTGGCTCTGCCTCTTGACCCACTCGCTCTGCGGGCCGGTGACCCCCCTCGAGGTGGCGGGGATCACCTTCCCGGTGCGGCCCCCATGCCCTCATGGCGGCGACACGCCCACTCCCTCCTGCGGAGGCAGGCCTTCCGCTTCCTCTGTTGCCCGCCCACTGTGCCCAGCTGGTTCTGCGTCTGCTCATTTAAATGTGGGGGGCCCCCAGCTCTCACCCAGGGCTCCAGCCGAGCTCTTGGGGTGGCAGGGGCATCTGGAGTTCAGCCTTCTCCCTTCCTCCTGAGCTCTTGGCTTGCATTTCCGGTGCTCTGCTGCTTACTTCCCCCTGGGGGCCTGCCTGTCCTTCAGAGGTCGCTCCTGTGTGGAAAATGGGTTTGCGGTGTCTTTCCACGCACACAATCTTGCACCCCCAAACGAACGAGAAGTTGTGTTGATTTGCTGTTTCTGCGAACGAGGCCACCCTTTTCCTGGCCACAGCTGGGCTTTGCGCAGGCGTGGGGGCGGCCTTCACCTGTCCCCGCCCCCTCCCCTACGGCCTCGAGTCCAGCCCGGGCCGCATGTATCTAAAATCTTGCAGTTCCTCCACATTTCTAGCTGGAACTTGCCCAATACTTAGCAGCACCCCCAACACACGTCGATGTCCCAGCTGACCTGCCCCGCCCTCTCTGACCTGCCAGGGCAATTCTCTTCTTACAGCGGAAATGATGCCCTTCGCAGCTCCTCACGGCCTGCAGCTAGGGGCGAGGCTCAAAATAATTAACCTTCCATTGGTTCTAGGCCCCTGGGCATTAAGCCTTCATCTGCCAGATCTAGCTGGCCAGGGGTCCTGCGGGAGGGGTGGGGGAGCATCTCCAGCTTCATGTCCTTGGCCTGCGGCAAGGCCCTTCACAGTCGGGTTCGAGCTGACTCGGTCCGCCGTGTCTCACCAGTGTAGCGCTGCAGCCAGACCCGAGCGCGTCTCTTCGTCTCTTCTGAGGTCCCCACCTCTGTGGCTTTGCTTTACTTGGTTCCGCTCACCCAGAGTGCTCATGCCACCGCTCCTTGGCATCCACCCTTCAAGACCCAGGGCTCGGTCGCTGCCCTAGCCCGGACCAGCCTATCCTTCAAGCAGTTATTTTTCAACGGTAGCAGTTGCCACTGTCGGCCACTGATCTTGAGCAGCCTGTGACATCACTTCTATCCAGTCACAAAAGGTTACTGAACCTCAATGTCTGGGACCGGTTTTGTCTCCCTGACGGGTGTGTTACGGTGTGGGACTGTCTCACCCATAGACCCGGCCGCGCCTCAGGCATCCAGCGAAGGTTCCAGCGAATGAACGGTGACTGAGCTGGTGGGACATGGGGACCAAACTCGGGGGGAGATTTCCGCCGACCTCCCTTTGCTCAGACACTCACCCCAGGTGCTCCACTGCCCGGGGCCTGCTCTCCCTGGCTCAGTGTCCTTGTGCTACTCCCAGCCACCCCCAGTTTTCACCCCCAAGAGTTGTTACTACTTTGAATATCCGCTGCCCCTAAAGAAACTTCCCTGTCCGGTTTCTTTCCTACGCCAAGTGTTAAAGGAGCTAGCTAATGTGGTGGATTCACCTGTGCTGACGGAAGTATGGAGGATGCTGGAGGAGAATCTCAGGACAGAGGCTCTGGTGAACAGGGGCAGGTGGGAACAATTGCTCCTGCCTTGGGTGGGCTTGCCCTCTCGGCCCCCAGCCGCTGACGTGGCCATGCTCCCTCCTCTGGCCCCTGGCACAGTCTGCGCATACCTCTAGCACCTAGCACGCAGTAGCAGCTTGGCTATGTGTTGGTCTGTGTTGCCCTCCAGTAGACTGTGAGCTCCTCAAGGACAGGGACTGTGTGTGAGTCACTGATGTATTCCCAGCGCCTAGCACAGTGCCTGGCACACAGTAGGTGCTCAATAAATGTTTGTTGAAAGATGACGGAGTCGTGTTTCTCATGGGGATTTCAGCCCTGTGCTGAGGCAGGCAGGAGCAGAGGGAGGACCATCCACGCCCAGGGGCTCTCCCAGCTGGTGGACACCACACAGAACGCTGCAGGCGGCTGCTTCCGCGGCAGGGGTCTGCGCCACCTCCAGACAACACTGTCCCTCAGGAGCCCGGGGTGGTTTCCCATTGTGTTTTGTTGTCGCCAGGTGCCTCAGGAGACTCCTGACCTGCCACTCCTGGCTGCTGTCCCTTCGCTGGGACAGCCTCGTGATTGCTGCTTCATCTCGGCATGGGACTGAGGGGTAGAACAGGCAGGCTGTGGGAGGGGCAGAGCAAGAAGCTATTCTCCCGTCCTCAGGTCTGATCCTGTCACATATTCTAAGAGAGCCGCTTGCCTCTGGTTCCAAAGCCGCCGGGTCCGAGGTGAGAGGTGAAGGAGGCCATGCTCCCGGTCGCTCCCAGGGCTGGGAGGCTCAGGTGGTGCAAAGGGCTCTCAGGAGCCCGGAGGCGCGGGGCAGGCGCGCCGGACGTGGGAGGCGGCGTCCAGCAAGTGGCGCTGTCGAGCCGCCAGCCGCGGGCGGTGGCCGGGCGAGCCGCGCAGGGAGGAGCGGCCGGGCGGGGCCTGCCGCTTCCTGTGAAGGCGGCGCGGCCGGCATCTTCCCGTCCCTCCGTGCTGACTTTGCGCGCCTGTTCCCGGGTGACTCCGGTCCCCTCCGACGCCTTCCATTGTCCGGGAGCGTCGAACTTGCCCCCCGCGCCGGCCCTCGCCCGGGCACTCTCCGGGGGAATTAGCCGTCGATGGCAGGCCTCTCCCCATTGGCCAGTCGCGCCCTGGCCCCGCCCCCGGCGCCCCCTCCCCCCTGCCCCGGGCCCCGCAGGTAAGACCCGCAGCTGCCGGCCGCTCGCTGCCCTTCCCCGCTGCTCTCCTCCCGGAAGCCCGAGGGCTGTCGAGGCGCCCGCAACAGCCCTGGGCCAGCGCAGGGCCAGGCCGCAGCGGCCTGACGCGGGCTCGCGGAGGGGCGGCGCCCGGCGGCCGACGCGGCGCCTGGCCAGCCTTCCTCCCGGAAACCGGTGGTCCGGGACCGCGCAGAGCCCGGCCCGGCCCGGCCCGCTGGGTCCGGCAGCTGAGCGGGCCGCCCTGGGGGCGGTACTCGTCTCGGCGGAGGCGGGGCACAGTGGAACACCTTCTCCAGGCAGCTTCCGCGTGGGGCAGGAGCGGGCTTCAGTGCCCACTGCGCTCCCCGACCCCCAGCGTCAGTAGAGATAGGGAGCGGGGCAGATGGCCCTTTCTCTGGGAGCGGCTTCCCTTTCAACCTTGCACCCCAAAGAGGAACATTCTGGTAAGATCTTCAGCTCGTGACCTCAGCACGGAAGAGGCGCTCACTTCCCTAAAGAGCGGAGCATGTTGTCAGGAGAATTCTCTTTGCTGGTTGGCGAAATGAGTCCCATTTGGCCGAGGGAGCAATGGAGGCTTGAAAGGTTAGCTGCCTCCCCCAGGCTCAGCCCAGCTGGGAAGCGGGGGGGGGGGGGGGGGCCTAGCTCCTCCGAGGCGCCCGGGAAAGCGTCAGGAGGGCATTTAGTGAGAGGCAAGCCACCAGCACCCTAGCCCAGGCCAGGTTGCCCACCACAGTCTCGCCTCTTGCAGTCACCTTCCCAGCCTAGCAGAAGAGCAGGGGCAGGGCTCCAGCGAGGCATGGGAAAGGTACCCCAAAGCAGGCAAACAGGGAACGGCTGCTCGCATCTTCCAGCCTTTCCGCAGGTGGACAGGGGGATGAAGGGAAGCCCCAGGGCTGGTGGCCAGTCACAGCTCCCCGGGGGACGGGCGCCCCTTCCTGTGAGTCTGTCTCAGACACACGCATAGTTCCGCTCATCCACCCCCAAAATGGTGCAAGGGCTCATCACTCCGCCCGCCCCTCCCCCCACTTTGCCCCTGCCAGGCTCATACTCCCTCCAGCCTTCCAGCCTTAAATGCAAATCCCAGTGCTAACCCCCACCACTGTCCCTCATCCTTTCTTCTGAACCTCAAGCGTTACCTTTCTTTCCCTTCCCTCTGCCCATCCCACCTCCTGCACCAAATAACCCCTGCTTTCCCTTGGCTGACAGCGCCCCCACCTCTAACTTCCCACCTGCCCCTTCCGCTGAAGTGACCCCGGAATGGCAGTGTCGTTCCTCGTCTCCAAGACGTTGCTCAGATTGTCCCAAACTTGAAGACCTGTGGCCCCCAATTCCTACTATCTACTTCTTGAAGGATCGGCCCCTTCTCCGGGAAGGCTCCAGTCCTGGGGTGCTGACCACGCCTCTGGCGCCCATGGTTTCCCAGGCGTGGTGTCCTGGGTTTTGCTGACGTTCGCTGACGTCCTGCGCTGGCCACGTGCCTTTTCTGATCGCTCTGCCATCTCAGCTGCCAGTTCCAAACAGAATTCCTCGGAAACCATTGCTATTGCGCGATACCCGAGAACCCAAGCAAGCAAGGACCGGGGAGGGCTGGGGGCTCAAAGTGACGAAGGTCAGTGCTGCGGCTGTCGAGAAAGCCCTGGTCAAGCACACGCCGAGGGCTCAGGTGGCCACGGCTCGCTGCTGGGGACGGTGGGCTCCAGGGCGCCATACACGTACCCCCTGGCATTCTATACAGGCCTCTCCAGAGACCTAAGCTGGTGGCCCTAGAGCTTCCAGGGGCCTCATCCTAGGCTGTCACGCTTCCCTGTACCCTGGGGGTTAATGGTGTACTCTAAAGCCAACAGTCAGAAGGAATCATAGTTTCTACCCAGTTTTCTACAGGTGGCAGGAGGCACCTGCCTCCATCGTAGCTGAGCCCAGGAAACTCAACCCTGGGGGCGGCCCCAAGTCGTGGGCCAGGACACTGGCACAGCAGCGCAGGGCTACGACTCTGTCAGATGCCACATGGGCAGTGCAGGCCGAGCAAGAGCCTTCCAGTGGAGGATGGTCATTCATGACAGTCACCTGAAAGAGGGCTCCCCCTCTAGTCCAGCTGCCCCTCTGGTGACCAAGAGAGTAGGTACCCCTCTCACCCCCACTTACTGACTGGCAAGCATATGCCCCAAACCAACTCTACCACTCCATCCCCCCCCCAGCAGCCCAGCCCCTAGATGAGGCCCTGCTTTCCCTTGCCCTGCCTCCCCTTCCTAGCCTGTCTCTTCCCTCCTCCCCTCCCCACCCCTCCACTCCCCTCCCCTGCCCCAGTGACCCCCACCTGGACTGGCCTCTATCCCAAATGCGTTCATTGCCTCCCTGGGGAACCCGGACTGGAAAGCAGGATCAGGGACTTCCCTGTTGACTCACCAGGATGCCCATAGTCTTTGACCACAGAGAGTCCCGGGGGAGAGGAGTAAAGAGAGACAGAGACAGAAGCCCTGGCATGGGTTTTCAGTATGCAAGTGTTTTTGACTCCACAGCCAGTTGCTTAAAGTGAAACATAAAGGGCAGCCAGAATACACACCCAAATGCAAAAAGGAAAGGCAAACATAACCACATAATACCATGACCCCAACAAAACCAAAAAATTAAAACCCAAACCCCTCAACTTTATATATATATATGTATATATATTTTTTTTCTTAAAAAGGGAGAACAACAGTTCAAAACCAACTGGGCAGTATGGTGGGGGTGGGGAGCAGTCCTACAGAAGGGGGCCTAGAACTTCCCCCTGGGAACAAAGAACAAACACAATACAAAGAAAATAGCCACCAATGCTCCCACATGGGTTGGGAGTCTCCAGAGAACAGATTGTCCCATCCTCAAACTGGCTTGTTTTTTTTGTTTGTTTTTTGCCTTTTTTTTTTGTCTTTTTTTTTTCCATTTTCTTTTGTTGTTGTTGTTTTTAGCACCTGTACAATAAAACTGTACCATCTCCAACCAGAGCCGGCCACAGCGGGGCCCTCCTGCCTTCGGATGGCACATATTCTCTACAAGGATTGTTCGGAAAAATAGCAATTGGTAGAAAAATAAGAACAAGAGCGGGGGAAAGACCACGCCACAGAGGGGGCGGGGCGGGAAGCGCCGGCTCCTCCCTCTCCCTGAACAATCCCAGCGCTGGTGGCCTGAGGCCAGGAGAGCAGCCAGGCGCCCGCTCCCCTGCAGTCCCCTACCCCCAGGCGGGAGTGGAGCCCGGAGACTGGTCTCCTGCCCTCGCCTCGGAAACAGCTGAGGCCTGGAATTCACATCTGGCAGTCAATTCCAGAGCCCTCTGAAGATTCCGAAGGAGAATGGGGGCAGAGGAGAGGAAAGGGGTGCTGCGAGGGGGGCAGTGGGGAGACGGAGGGGGCGAGGGGCTCAGCATGGAGCGAGGGTGAGACGAGAATGGGGCAGGGTGGCTGCGTGGACAGACCTATAGTGTGCACTCTGAGGGAAGCAGTGGGAGGAGATGAGGAGAGCTGCCTTCTCCTTCAGGTCGCTCTCCACTCTCTTGTGAGAGTACCCAGCAGCCCCAGCTCCCACCTCATCTCCAGCTAGCAGGGCTGCTGCAAGGGACAGGGGATGTAACAAGAAAAAGCTGGGGGTGGGGGAGCACCAAAGTCTCAGGATTTACCCCCAACTCCCCAGCCCTGGCCAGCACCAGCCAGCTTCATGAGTCACAAGTTGATGGCCCCCGACCCTCCGACTCCTCCCCAGTGGAAGAAAAAAACCTGGGAGTAACTTGGGGGGGGGGGCTGCTTTAGAGCTTATCAAGGAAGAAACAGAAAGGAGGTGAAGAAAGTCCCTCAATACAACAAGTTGTCTCAAATTGTCACAGTGATACAGACTTATCAGAAACCAATGAAACAATACAAATTAAATACTAATAAAATAAATACTATGGAAGACAGAAGAACACAGGGAACAGAGGGGGTGCTCGGAGGTCTGGGCTTTTCTCATTTCTCCTCTGGACAGGCCGCAGCCACCCAGGGCCCAAGTTTGGTCTTGGTCATACACAAGGAGGCCAGTTCAAGGGACCCTGGTACCATCTCCCACCACCCCTGGGACCTCTTGTCCTCAGACGTGGAGTTCAACTTTCCACCCCCATCACCAACCACGAGAACAATGACGGATGACAGGGAGATGAGAACTAACTGTAACCAGAAAAAAAAAAAAAAAAAAAAAACACCAATCCAGTCATTAACTAATGCTGGCGTTGATAAGGCGGCTTCTTGTTGGTCCGAATTATTGCCTCATTCTGCAGTCTGGTGCTGGGTGGGGGAAAGACATGGGAGGTGGGGGAAGGGTGAACTTGGGAGGAAAAAGAAGAAAAGGGAGGGGCTGTTTTCCCAGTCAACTGTTCCAAGACTGGAACTCCACCTCAGACCCTAGGAGCCGAATTAGCTCAGGCTCGTACTGCACCAGCTCCACAGTCTCAGAGGAGCCCAGGGCAGAAGTGGTGTCCAAGCCTCCGGGCCTCTCGGCAGGGGTCAGCAGCTGACTGGAAGCCACCTGCCTGCAGAACTCCGCCTTGGGCAAGGTGGCAATTTCAAAGTGCGGGTACCGAGCCTGAAAGATCCTCGAGGAAAGCTTCAGCCTCTTCAGGACATCGGTAAAGAGAAACCAGTTGCAGGGCCTAGAAAAGACACAAATGGGGGTTAGGCAAGGAGCCTGAGGGGGGGAAGCAGGAGGGTGCAGGGAGCTGGTGGGAAGGCTGAGGAAGGCTGCCAGTCCAGCAAGCCCCACACGTCACAGGCTCCGTGCGTGGAGCTGAGGAGAACACTTTCTCCTGTCCCCACACCGGGCAATCCAGCTAGCAGCTAAATGGCAAGCACTGACCCATGACTGTCCTCATCCAGAAAGTGGGAGTGGGCGGAAAATGGGCCTTCCAAAACCTACCAGCCCTTAGCAGCGTTCCCAAGCCTCGCGCACCTCATGACCCAGAGTTCACCATCCGCTGGGACCAAGTCTTCCCCTGCCCGACCCCTGCCCACCGGTCTGGTGTCCGTCCCTCTCCAGTTCTCACGCCTGCTTCCCCCATGGCGGGGGGCCGCGGAGAAAGGCCTAGGCTGCGGGTAATCCAAAAGGCATTTCTCTCTGGCTCTGGAATGCATTAGACAAGTTTTTTTCCCCAGCAGCAGCACCATCGTTTCTGCGTTTTCTGCGCGGCCAGAGCTCACGTTACAGCCAGTCAGACTTTGCTGAGCACACCCGACTGGGCGGCAGCCTAGGGACAGCTGGGAGGGGTGGAGGGGAGCTGGAGAAGCCGGCAGTGGGCCTCTTGCATGGGCCAAACGCTCGCTTTGACTCCCTAGGCGGGGAGAAGGGCTGCAGCCCATGTCAGCGGCCACCGTGTCCAGGCGGCCACTCCTTGTCCGGCCACACCGTGCCCAGCCTTCCTTGCTGCTCGACTCTCCCTTTCCGAGCCTGCCACTCGGGCCTGACCTGTGCCGCACAGGCCAGCTCACCGGTCTCCCTCTGCCAAGAGTCGTTCTGCACCCCAGCACCCTCACTGGATCCTGTTACTCCAGGTTTTCCAAAACGAAAATCTGACCCTTTCCTCCTTCCCTAAAGGGCTGCTAAGGGCTCTCCAGTACCTCCTGCAAAGAAACCCTCCAAATTCTTTACCGTGGTCTCTACCCTCAAGCCCTCCCACACATGACCCCCTTCAACTTCCTCAGGCCTGCTCTGCCCAGCAACATGCACACACGCGCACACACATGCAGAGACCATGCTTCCCTCTGCTCCAAGTGCCAGCGACCTGCTGAAGGATTACCCCAGCTTTCTGAACGTGTATGTCTCAGTGTCTTTGCTCGTGCCACCCCCCCCATCCTTTTCTCCTCTCTGGCCCAGCTCAGACACTGCATCACCAGAGAAGTGTTCCCCTACTGACTGCTCGGTCCATCTGCTAGAGCCTCATGGCACCTGCTTCAGAACCCTAATATAAGACTTGTAACAGAGCCCACTTGAGGAAGAATACAGAAGAAGCAAACTGAGAACAGGAAGAGGGCTCAAGATGGACTTAAACTTCTACATTTTACTCGACACCCTTCTGAATGGCTTGGGTTTATTTTGGATTTTTTTTTTTTTAAACAATAGTCAACCTTTCCTTGCTTGTTTGGCTCACCTGCTAGAATGGAGAGTCTTTTTTTTTTTTTTTTTTTGAGACTGGGTCTCGCTATTTTTGCCTGTGGAACCGCAGGCTCTCATTGCCCAGGATACCACGGACTCAAGCGATCCCCAGACTCAGCTCCCCAAGTAGCTGGGATTACAGGCACGTGCCACCACGCCCAGCCATTTTTTTGGAACTAGGTCTCGCTACTGGCCCCAGGCGGGACTCGAACTGTGATCCCTAGCCCCGGCCGCTTCATAGGCTGAAGCGTATAGGCATGAGCCACCATGCGCGGCCTAGAATGGAGAGTCTTTGAAGCCAGAGCTGTATTCTTGGCCTCAGAGTTGGAGTCAGCGCCACTGCTTACGCCACCTTTATGGAAGTGAATATTCTGTACATCCTAAGCTGTCTACCTAGGCCCCAAATTCCTATTCTTAAAATGTGACATTTCTTTCAAATGAGAGCAAACTCCATCACCCCACAGGGAATGGCGTGTAAGTGTAAAGTTCTCAGTGTAAAGAAGATACCATGCACTTTGTCCATGACCTTCAAAGAAGGGAGTGGGGGGTGACCCCAGAACATTAACGGGTGATCAGAAGTCATTCTTGATTTGATGATTCAGAAGGTGCTTCTGAATCCCACAGGGCCTCAGAGCCATCATTCTACACCCACCCTGCTTCTGGGGCAGGAAGGTTCACACTGCGCTTCAGCTGTGAGGAAGGGTGGCTCAAAGGAGGAGCTGGAGGCTGTCAAGATAAGAACTGCAGCCTTGGGGAACCACGCTCACAGCGGAAACCCTGCCTCTGGCCTGGCTGGTGGAGCAGCCCACCGCCTGGGTTCCTGAGTCCTGTCAGCACCTAAAGCACACTCCCCTGGCCCTTTCCTGCCTGGGGCCCAAGATCCTGTTTCAGAGGAGGTGCTGAATACTTTGGAGGAATTAATTAGCTGTGCAATACTATATCCCAGAGGCCCGCCCCCACCCCTCAGGGATCAGCTTATACCCAGAAGAATAAGGACCAAAAGCCCCTGAAACTTGATCCCTACTGGTATCGTCATATAGGCTATTTTTACTCTTATCAGGCCATGGGGGACAGGGTACAAAGAAACCGTGGTCTGTGGTTAGATGTGCCAACTGCGGGTCTCGGTCACAGGGCTCCGGAGCACTGCCCACCCCTCTCTGCCAATAGCACATCATGTACTTTCATTTACAGAAAGAAAAAAAAAACCCTAGGGTCTGTTATTTTATATTTTTGAGACTAGGTCTCGCTATTTTTGCAGGCTCTCGCCCGGGGTACTCAAGCAATCCCCAGCCTCAGCTTCCCAGGTAGCTGGGCTTACAGGCACGCCCCACCACGCCCAGCTATTTTTTTTGGAACTAGGTCTCGCTACGGGCCCCAGGCGGCACTCGAACCGCGATCCCTAGCCCCGGCTGCTTCATAGGCTGAAGCTTACAGGCACGTGCCACCATGCCCAGCTATTTTTGGGGGACTAGGTCTTGCTATGTGCCCCCGGCGGGACTCGAACCGCGATCCCTGGCCCCTGCTGTGGCTTCCTAGGCTGCCACCTACAGGCGTGCGCCACCATGCCCGGCCTGGGTTTGCTATTTTAAAAAATAGATAACAAAGAAGAATCCTTACAATTGCTTCCAAAGGTATTTGAGATATGTGCAGATACCAAGAAGAAAACAATGACTGAGCAAAGACCAAGCTATCAGTCCCCTCCTAAGCAGCACCACCCCGCACAGCTACCCCTGCAGGCTGCTCAGGTCCCCCCACCCCTGAGACCCCCAAGCCCGCATGGACTGGGGTGAGCCTGCTGTGAAACGGCAGGTATATTCTAGGCTCTGAAAATGGGCGGCCCCATTATAATGTCCAGGGTAATTGGAGCTGACAGCACCGATGCCATCCGCTCACCAACATTCAGGCTCCGCGAAACCAGCCTGTGGATTACTTAAGGACCCCAGTGGCCCCATAGCTATGGCAACCATATGGCCCGGCTGTTCCAAGAATCTCAATTTCAAATATTCGGTCTGGCTGTCCCCAGAAACCACAAAAATGTTCCACAGATTCTAATAGTTCATCAGCCCAGTTATCTCCCAGATTCTCTCTTACACCCAGGAACAGTGCAGAAATCCTTCCGAGACTGAATGTGAACTCTGGCTTCGAGAAACACATGTACTCAGGGTACCTCGAGCCTCCAGCCTCTCCTTTGAATACTACGAATTTGTGTTAAAAGTCAGGCTGGGCTTGGCCACGTATTATCTTTCCTGTGTGACAGAGCTCCTTCTCCAAGCCTCAGCTTCCTTCTAGAGAACTCCACCCTTCCCGGGGTAGGCGGGCCAGGGGTTGCCAGGATCCTGGCACTCGGTCCCCAGGGAGCTCTTCAGACACTTACCCACGGGACACTGACACTTGGAGGTTGTAGCAAGGGAGAAGAGGCTTGTCTGAGAACTCAAACATAAAGTCGTCCTCTTCCCCATCATCTCCTTCTTGGTCAGAGTTCCCAGGAGGGTTATGTAGGAGGTCGCAGGCAAACCCATCTTTTCCCTCTGTGAGGAGAGCACGCAAGGAGTTAGGGCTTAGCAGCACGCGCAAGAATGAAGAAACGAAGCAGTCCCAGAGACAAAGGGTGCAGGTGGGTGAGTAGGACAGGGTCCTGGTCAGAACCGGCTCACCGAGTCCGGGGCTCACAGTCCGAGCAGACAGTGTATTTTGTGGCCAGACATTCATCGTCCTGCTCACCTTTCCACTAGGAAAAGGCAGGTGATACGAACAAGGAGCTGTTCCATTGAGATAAAGCCTGAAGCTTTCCCGAACTGCTCTGCCCATCAGGGGTCCCCAATAGCTCGGGCAGACGGGGCGCATGGGTTCCCCGTTGCACATACTATTATTATAAGTGATCCCGGCTGGCCAGAAAATGGGTGTGAGTGAAATGAGGTGACCTGTGCCAAGAATTGAAGATGAAAGTAACCACTGCTCCGGCTTTGGGTTGGGTGTGGCCTGCCTCAGTCTACCCCAGTCTTCTCTAGCTCCAGGTCCCCCCAAGGTTAGAGTGGAGCCTCTCTCAATCTGTAGCCCCTAGGTGACAGCTACAGGTGGCGGTGAATTTCTCTGCCAAGAGAGGATAGATTGTGCCAGAAGGCTGGGGGCCTCAGGAGCCAGCAGCACTGCCCCAAACTGCACGTCATGGGGGCAGGGGAGGGAGGGAACGGTAGCTGCCAGACGAGGGGATGGGTCCTTGCTGAGTACGAGCAAAGCCAGAAGCGGTGACAAGGTACTCGAGGTAGGGCAAAGCAAGGGAGGAGAAAGGGACCTTGAGTCAACGTAAAATAAGTTGGTGGGTGGGGTGTGGTAGAGGGCTAGTGAGGCAAGGCTTTGTCCAAATCGCTGGTGTCTCCTGGTTTAGGCTGATGCATTCTGAGTCGAGGGGAGGCATGCTCTAGGGTGTGGGCTGAACAGGGTCTGAGAGCTACTAACAGGTGAAGAAAGGCTGCCTCCGCAGGGTCACTCCTATCTTCCAGAAGACTCAGTATAACCCCAAATAATCGACACATTTCTGAGCCATAGACAAGGGAGGGAAGAATGCCATTTAAAGCTTACCCAACACAGAACTGCTGTAGAAGTCCCAGGATACACCGGGATCACCCTCTGCCCTGCCTTGAAGATCCGAGAGGTGATCTGATAAAAGGAGACAAGGCAGTGAGTCAACGTGGATTGGCTGGAGGAATCTAGAAACAAAAGACATCCATGTGGGGTAGGAGAAAGGGTGCAGGGAAGAAAGGACCACATGAGGGGCCAGAAGCGACTAGAGCTATGCCCCTGCTGCTAATGAGAAGCTGCAAAGCAGCATCTAGGAGCCACACTGGCTCACCTCAGCACCTATGGTTTGGTTCAGTGTTTTCAATCAAAAGCATTTCATTAACTTCTGATGTTTTAAAATTGGAAGATATTACTTAAAAATCCGGATTTTCAACCTTTCTTGAAAAAAATGAGAAGATCTGGCAACATCGCATCCACATTCCAGCATGTCAACAGTTGGCTGGAGAAGAGGCAGCATGTGTGTTCTCCAAATCAACAATTCCCACCCAGCCTGCTCTTGCTCTCTGACATGATGAGCCTGAAGGCATTTGGGGCTGGGTCCCCTACTTTCAGTGGTACCGGGAAATACTCTGCAAACAGAATCTAGACCTATCTCCTTATGGGTCACAACATTCATATATCCAGTCACGATCTCTCCAATTCAAAGTAAGATAAGGAAACTGCTTCATCTTTGGAAAGCATAGAGATGGCAGTCAAATTTATCCTCACAAAAACCTTTTATGTCTATGCCTGTGTACATAGCTCAAAGAACGGAAAACAGGCATCCGAACAATAACTTAGACTTGAATGTTCACAACAGCTCTATTCACAATAGCCCCCAACTGGAAACAACCAAATGCTGTCAGCTGATGAAGGGATGAACAAAATGTGGCATAGCTATACAGCAGAGTATTATTCAGTCATGAAAAGGATAAAGTATTGATGCTACTACATGGATGAACCTTGAAAACATTATACTAAGAAGTCAGATACCCAAGCCCACATATGGTAAGATTCCATGTATATGAAGTATACAGAATAAGCAAATCTAGAGACTGAAAGCAAAATGGAGGTTGCTGGGTTTAGGAGTGGGAATGGTAAGTAACTGCCTAATGGCTATATCATTTCCTTTCCGGGTGATAAGAAAGTTCTGAATCTCGACAGTGCTGATGATGGAAGAAGCTGCGAATGTTTAATGTCACTGAATTCCGTACTTTAAAATGGTCAAAGGCAAATTTTATGTGATGTGTATTTTATTTAACACAATAAAAAAATTACGAAGTACCGTTTGTTTACCTGATCTGAGAACAGACATCGGGTTGGCCCTTGCCGTCTTGTTTCCTCACTAAGCATCATCTAGAAGAAAACTAGTTCCCCTCTTTAGCTCCATGTGGACCAAAAGCAGGTTTTTGAGACAAATTCAATTATGTCATCTGTCGGTACCTGGCTCAGCAGTTGCCAATACGCTACTGGCAAACTGATTTAAGTTTTGTATGGTTGCCACCAATCCTCAGTGACTGCCGGGCAACAGAACAGGAGAGACTGAAATCCACAGGTGAGGTGAGGGTGTTTCCTAAAAACCGAATCCACACAGGAAGTTGGTGGCCACTCTTTTTTTTTTTGAGACTAAATCTTGCTATTTTGCCTGTGGAACTGGAGGCTCTCGTTGCCCAGGGTACCACAGACTCAAGCAATCCCCAGACTCAGCTTCCCAGGTAGCTGGGATGACAGGCGCGCGCCACCACGCCCAGCTATTTTTTTGGAACTAGGTCTCAATACAGGCCCCAGGTGGGACTTGAACCGCGATCCCTAGCCCCAGCCGCTTCATAAGCTGAAGCTTACAGGCACGAGCCACCGTGCCCAGCCCTTGGTGGCCACTCTTAAAGGCACGGCATGAGCTTCCCCCAATGGCATGCACTGCCATGCTCCAACAGGCCTTTTCTCTGGATCATATATCCTATCAACAGGAATGCATACTACATGTTGTGACCGACGAAAAGAAGTCATTTTTTTAGCAGCTTTCTGGGAAGTAGAGAGCTTCTTCCTGTAGAAAAAGGCAGCTCAAGAAAAGCTTTTAAACTAAGGGCTGAGCAGCCAGAGCGGGAAATGTGTACATTAGATTTTTTTGTGCTTTCTGTGAAAAAACTCAGGCCATGGCTGCCATCTTGCATGCTCTTCCATACCCTGTGTCACGGAGGGCTGGAAGCAGTTTCTTCCAGAAACTTTGTCAGTTAGGTGTCTAAACCTAGCCTAGTCCTGTGCTAAATGTCCTGAAAGATAAAGTAATGAGACAGTAAGTTGGCAAAAGGCAGGGACCTCATCTTTCATGTCTACCTTTGGCCACCTAGTAGCTCAGCCCAGGTGCTGAGCACGCAATAACAGCATAACAGACAGATGGACACAAAAGGAAAGGAAGAAGCAGGGGGAACTACCACAAGGTGAGATTGTAGTCACGTGCTTGCTTTTTACACAGGCCTTCAAACACTGTTGCCCCCCTCCCAGGAGGTCACACAAGGATTCCATCAGAGCAGCCCAAGCTCACTGCATTCCTGGGGTTCTGCTCTAGGAATGGCCTTCAGAGCCCCAGGCACATTCCTCTAATTCTCCTCACTGACAGCGAATCTTTGGCATTTGCAGGTGAATTTGCCTTTTGAGACTGCCAAGTTAACTGGCATGAGTGGAGACCAGAGACGGGGAAAGTCGGAACAGGCCCGGGAGCAGCACACAAGAAACTCCAAGGGGGGCTTCATGGAGCAGCTTCATTTCGCCTTTGTTCATCGGTCCTCACAGACAGTCAGAGTGACGGGTGACTTTCCTTCTTGATTCTCCCTGGCCCCTCTCCCACAACTTTCTTGTCCTTCCCTTCAAAATACACCTTCAGTCCAATAATCCCACTATTAGGTATATAGCTAAGAGAACCGAAAACTGGTACTCAAACAAAGACGTGCCCATTCGGGTTTATAGCATCTGGTACTAGTCACAATTGCTGAAAGGTGAACACACCCACTGACTAATAGATAAAGGTGGCATATTCATACATGGAAATATGACAGCCATCACTGCTCTTCGAGAGTTCATGTTACAGCGTTCTCTTACGAAAGGCCTGCATTCATACAGATTCATACAGTCAACCTTCATCCACATCCAGGATTCAACCACAGATGGAAAACAGGTCTATGTAGTCAGGAGCAGTATGGCTGTGCCTGTACTAAACATGCGCAGACTTTTTTCCCAACTGATAGTCCCTAAACAAAACAGTAGTTGTTCACACAGCACTTAGATCGCTCTAGGTAGCAGAGCTAGCTAGAGATGATCTAAAGTACACGGGAGGATATGTGCAGGTCACGCACAAGCATCACACACACACCATTGTATGCAAGGGACTTGAGCATGGAGGGCTTGGGTATCCACTGGGGGTATCCATTGGGTATCCACTGGAAATAATGCCCAAGCAGATACAGAGGCTACTACACTTGTGCTTCTAGCCAAAAGGACTCTGGGGAGGATTGCCACTTCTGTGACAAAAGGCAAAAAGTGAAAACAGCTCAGCGTTGAGTTGACAGCCGCTGCTCCAGGGGCGGAAGCAGCCCAAGAGGAAGTGGCCCTGCCACGCCCCTCCTCCAGGACAGCTCGACATGGGCTATGTATTTGTCCTGCCTTTACCCTACGTTAGTATTAGCTTAGGCTTAGGTATTGTGTGTGTGTATGTTTTGGTTGATTAGGGGGTCTGAAAACGCTGAAGCATTTTTCCATATAAATTCATGGAAACTGCTTCTCCATTGTTTCAGAAAGTCTTCATGGGAACACTTCACTTTTGGATAGCAAGGGAAACCTGTACTCGGCTTTAAAAAAGAAGGAAATACTAAGACCACATGGTGGGACCTTGAGAGCACGAGGCTATGTGAAAGAAGTCAGACACAAAGGCCCCGTATTGTATGGCTTCATTCATGTGAAAGATCCAGAATAGGTAAATCCATAGCTAGAAAGCAGACTGGGAGTCACCAGGGCTGGGGGTGCCAGGGGGCTGGGCAGCAAGAGTTGAAGGGTATGAGGTTTCATTTTGCAGAGATGACAATGTTTGGGGACGAGGCGGAAGTGGTGGATGTACAACTCTGTGAACGCACTGAATGCCGCAGAATTGTTTACTTTAAAATGGTTAGCTTTATGTTCTGTGAATCTGGCTGTAGTAATTTGTTTAAAGCATTCAATGTGAGCAGTCACCCTGGCAATCGGAGCTTGTCTATTTCCCAGGGTCCCATCATACCCCTCCCCATCTCCTCCAACCAAGTCACCAGCTGAGGGACATGAAAAGAGGGCAAAACAGAAAACAAGCGGCCTTAGACATGGGGTCAAATGGCAGAGGTCTCTGGCAGGAAAAACAAAAACCTGTGATTCAGTGACCTCAAGTGGTAAGTTACTAACCCTTTCATCATTGGGAGGAAAAGCAGTCATGATACGTCCTCCGGTGACCCCAAACAAACTGCGATGGCTGCCCCCACCCCAGACCCCACATTCTTTCTGACAGAGAAAGAAAACCCAATCAGCTTTCCCTCAGCTGGCTTAGATATAGCTCTTCTTCAAAGGGTCAAAAGGTAAATCAGTCACATGCTCGCCTGCAACTTGGTCCAAGGAGGTGGCCTTCCAGAGGCCTCTGGGAGGGTTTGGATGGGTTGGAGCTTCAAGCGTGACGTAGAAAGGGTTCCCTGCCTGGCCTTTAGCACCCAGCATTGAGCCTAAAACCGAAGAGGTGTTCAACAAGTACACCGATGAATGCGGAAATCAAGAAGGGTCACTATATCCCTCATGATCTCAGGAGAAATGGGCCTCACTCTAAACTGACTCAATATAGATGAATCTATCTTTACAACCCAAACTACTAGCATCTTTTGGTTTACGAAAAGATTCACTGCAGGATCCCTGCAAATAGTGGCATTCCTTCATGGATTTAAGAGAATTTGATTGCCAGACTTTGCCAGAATAAGGGCCTTGGAGAAAGTGAGGGAAGCTCTACACAAGGTGCAAACCTGCAGAAAACAGGGTTCACTTTCTGCCCAGTGGGGTCTCCACTAGGGGAGGAAGAAGACAATCTACATACGGTTGAGTCTGGTCAGGCGAATGCTTAGGAGTAAAAAGCAAAATGCTTTTGATATGTTTTAGCCAGACAGACAAGGTAAAAAACGAAAAATTCAAACCATGCTAAAGGGGCCAGGTTTAGGAGCTGAGACAGGGTACCTTCAACCTCCAACCTTACAGTGCTTTCTGCAGTTACTATAGCATTCTACCCAGGGGGGCAGATTTGCATGCGGAGGGGTTGGAAAATCAAAAAAAGAAATCCTGGGCTCAAGGCACTGAAAAAGCCCCTGATGATAGTTGCACAATATTGCAAACGTACTAAAGGTTGCTGAATTGTTCGCTTCAAAATGGTCATGTTATGGATGGAAGGAACCATGTTAGCAGAAATAAGCCAGAAAGAAAAAGAGAAATACTGGATGATCTCACCTATACGCGGGATATAGGTAAAGCAGACAAAAGAACAAGGAAAACTTAAAACTAACAAACTGTCAGCAGAACTGATGCATAGAGCAAGGGGAGGGAGTAACACTGGGGAAGGAATGGGCACAAGAGATTAAGAAGATGGTTCACAGGTGACAAGGTGGTGGGAGAACCTCGGGGTAGACAATTATGTAAAATATGTGTGTGATGAATTTTTTAAAAATTAATGAATAAAATGTTCATGTGAGATGAATTCCATCTAATTTTTTGGTTATGGTCCTGAATATTGTCTTGTATTCTCCTCCCCACCCTCTAAGATAAGGCCCTCACTACCCCAGTCTGACTCCTGTTCAGCCTGGACAGCGTAGAAAGTACTAGAATTACGAAAAGTCCCCTTGACTCTGCATCAGTAACTAGGATTTGAGTTAGCTGAAAGGAGGCATCAAAAGACTGGCTAGGAAATAAGCCAGAAAGAAAAAGAGAAATATATAGGTGCAATCAATCAATCAATCAATCAATCAATCTATATCTATATATATATATATATCAAGAGAAACTTGGGTCTTATGTCTCATAAAATTGGAAGCCATATGTGATTTTAATAAATGATTCTTAATAATTCCCAAAAAGAGAAAGCGAAATATGGGATGGTCTCACTTATACGAGGGATATAGGGAAAATAAACAGACAAGAAAAACTTAAAACTGTCAGCAGAACTGAAGCTTAGAGCAAGAGAGAAGGGGGGAGAAATCAGGGGTGGGATCGACACAAAACATTAAGATGATGTTTCTCAGGTGATAAGGTGGTGGGAGAATCCTGGGGTATACAACGATGTAAGATACACATACCTATGTGTGTAATCAATTAAAAAAATAAATTAAATAGTAATAATGTAAAAAAAGGCTTGGCTAGGAGTTGAGATGAGTTAACAGAAATGAGAAGACAAAAAAATGGTTTATTTTTAATCTTTTAACTACTTTAAATGGTCTCAAGCTTCTAACTCCCCTGGGATTTTGGAGAAGGATTCAGGAAACAGAGTCTGCACCTCCTAGCATAGCCAGAGACAACACTGTCAGGAAGGCAGCTGCACAAGTCACTGCGGTATCATCACCAGTGAGACCGCACTACTCAGACCCAGAGGCTGCAGGCCCCTCAGGAAGACCATCACCAGCCCAAAGAGTCCCCTGGATTAGGACTGTGGCTCAGGGACAGCTTCACATGCTGCTTCTTATCATGCTGCAATGCACTGGGTGCTCATCGACACAGCTCCTCCTGGGAACCAAGTGGAGTGTAGACAACAACGTGTGTACATAAGAGAGCGCGCAAGCAGCATGTGGTGTGTGGGAGGAGGCCACAAGGGGTGGCTTGCCCTGAACTCTCCACCCACAGCGATGCTTCAGTGCTGATGCGAACAGTAGCCATCAACAGTCCTGGATAAATGACTGAATGAAAATCCCGAAGTCGCTTTGCCCTTCGACAGAGATGGAGGCTGGCTGAACAGGCGTCCAGGCCTCCAGCGTCTACCTGCTGACCCTCCAACTTTTATTAGCATAAAGGCTGTATTCCAGCTAGTTCTCCTCCCACTGGGCCCTTTATTCACGGTCTCTGTTTCTTCCTCATCATCAGCTATGAATTAGTTTTGTTCATAAACAAATGGTCCAGTGGTCAGGAGTCCAGAACTACGCCTGGCGGAGGAAGGGGGTGCGGGGGGTAGTTCTGAGACTACTCAGGGCCAAATCCTGGGTGAGAGTGAGTGGCCTTGGGCAAATCCTCAGTCCTGTACGTGCTCCCATGAGGAGAGGGGTTCTATCACCAACCTTGAAGGCTCTGAGGAGGATCAGTGCTAGGACTCCCAGCTGCTCCATCCCTCACTCAGGCAGTCTGAAGAAGGAACTGCCTGAGCAAGGGCCAAGTTGTGACGTCACTAAGGAGGCAGGTTCCTTTACTGAGAGGTCAGGTCTGAGCAGAGTCCCACTGAGCATGCCCAAACTGGACTTGCCTCCTCCGCTCTGCCCTCAGTAGCACTATTCAACTGCAGACCAACAGCTGCTGTCCTCTAATGAGAAAATAAATGTGTGTTGGCGAGTGGCCCTTGCCATGGACCAAACACCAGATACTTTTCCAGAGGGGGCAGGTGAGGGAAGAAAAGGGGATGAAGGAGGAGGGGCAATGGGATGAGAGAAGATCACCGTTACCACAGGCAGGGGGTGTGAGAAAGGAGGGAGGGGTCCCAGGGGTTCCACTTTGATCACCAAGAAGCAAAGAAAAAAAAAAAAAGCAAGATGGGAAACATCCTACTCAAAGCACAGGTCAACGAGGAGTTTTCCCCTAACCCAGTCTAGCAGTGGGGCGCTGTCCCACGACGAGGCCCACTCTACCTACCTAGCCAGGAAATGGAGTGCCCTGTGAAGAGGATGCCTGTAAAGCGGCCACTCAAAGCACAGGGACAAGAGGAAGCCGACCTCTGGGCTTTTTAAAGGGCATAGAGAATCCTGAGAAGGAAAACCTGCGCAGAGGGTTGACCAATGCCCTGAATGAGCTGTTGGCAACAGAGGGAAGGAGAGGAAGACAGGGAGAGCTCAGGAGTCAAAGGCCAGCCCCAAGGAGGGCGGCATCACGCAGACGAGTCGTGCTTACCACTGAGGAAGCGCTTCATGGTGTCGCTGCTGGCCAGCTTCATGGCCGTCTGCCCTGAGTAGGTGGCCAGTGTTGGGTCAGCCCCATAGGACAGCAAAAGCCACATGGTCTCCAGGTTGTCATTGACCACCGCATCATGAACTGGCCTGCAGAAGTGATACAGGGTGAGCACAAGCCCTGGATGTCTGGGCTTCAGGTACCCTTGTCAGGGAAATGTAAAATGAGGTGACCCCTCATAACATAGTAGGGAAACTGCCTCTGTGCTGCACCCCCCACCTGCATCACCCGACCCCCTTCTCCTCTCTTTGCACCTCTCTCTCCTCCCTCCTACTTGTCTATGTTCCCCTCAAACTTCAGACAGTCTATATGGTACAGTGGAGCTCTGGAGAGCAGAAGATGGGTCCCTGCCCAAGGATACGCTTAGAGCAGATGCTGGGCCTGCGAATGGAAGGCCCAGATGACTGCCCAGAGCAGGGATGAGCAGAGCAGCTGCACGCACTAGGCAGCAGCCAGGCGGGACCCACATCCTCTGACCCAAGCCTTCTCACTTGGTACACAGCTCATTTCTATTTTACCCAGAAGGTATGCAAATTGTTTAAGACACGGCAGGTGCCCTTTAAAAGTGGCTAGAAGCTGGGCATGGTGGCACATGCCTGTAATCCAAGTGCTGGGAGGCAGAGGCCAGGGATTGCTTGTGTTTGTGAGTTCGAGACTACCCTGGGCAACATAACAAGACGTCGTCTCGAAAAAGCAGCTGGGCGCAGTGGTGGGCACCTGTAATCCCAGTCATTTGGGAGGCTGAGGCTGGGGATCACTTGAGTCTCCAGGATTGGAGTTTGAGACTACCCTGGGCAACAGAGCGAGACCTAGTCTCAAAACAAAACAAAACAAAACAAAACAAAACAAACAAACAAAAAGTGGCTAAAGATCAAATCAAGAATCGAATCCGAAGCCAGGCTGGTGGCGTGTGCCTGTAAGCTTCAGCCTATGAAGCGGCCGGGGCTAGGGATCGCGGTTCGAGTCCCGCTTGGGGCAACATGGCGAGACCTAGTCCCAAAAAATAGCTGGGCACGGTGGCACGTGCCTGTAAACGGCGGCCTAGGAAGCCGCAGTGGGGACCAGGGATTGCGGTTCGAGTTCCGCTTGGGGCAACGAAGCGAGACCAAGTTCCAAAAAAATAGCTGGGCGTGGTGGCGCGCGCCTGTCATCCCAGCTACCTGGGAAGCTGAGGGTGGGGATTGCTTGAGTCCGTGGTACCCCGGGCAACGTGAGCCTGTGGTTCCACGGGCAAAAATAACGAGACCTAGTCTCAAAAAAAAAAATCGAATCTGGGATGTGAGCTGAAGCTCAGCCTTCAGCATCTAAAATTATGATTTTGCCGGAGACAGGCACCCCATTTGGATGATTTCAGCAGCCTGAGGGGTCTTCCTCGTAAAGCTGCATCTAACAGGGTGACTCCCAGGCAACCCCAGCCTCCCCTTGGTATCCAGCGTGGACTGGCCAGCCAGGAACTCATCTGCCATGCCCTAGACCAGTTCTCTCTGCAGTCAGCAGCTGTCTTCCTGACATGCCTCCTGAAAAGAACCTCTCTGCAACTCTCAGCCTGGCATGTGGCAAAGATCACACGGAGGTAGGTTGTCTAGAGCAGGGGTCTTAGCTGGGGGGGAAGCTGCCTTCTTGCCTCGTGCCGTCCTGCGCGCTGCAGTTCACGTTGGCCCCGTGCTCCAGCAGGATGTTCAGGATGTCGGTCCAGCCCCGGGAGCAGGCCTCATGCAGAGCTGTGTAGCCCGCGTTGTCGCGGTGATTCACGTCCTCACTGTCTTTCTGGAGGCAGTAGAGAACAACGTCCTGCACGAACACACATAACCGCATGAGCAAAGACAGACCCATTTCTGGAAATCGCCCCAGTTTTGTCTGAAGGTCCGCCAATGTCCAAAGAGCTTCAGAGCCTGCCCATAGTTCCAGGCTCTGAGACGCAAGGGTCAAACTTTTGTCCAAAAGTCAGTCCTGAGCCACCATCGCCAAGGTCTTGGCTCTAGGCTGCTTCCTCGGCAGTGAGGAAGAGCAAGAACGCTCATCTGGATGTGGGTTGCTGGGGGGAGGTCTTCAGAGAGGCCCACCTGCCTGCCCAGAGCATAAACCCTCAGGCCCTCAACTCCCTGAACACCAGGGGCCTAATCTGGGACTGAGAGGGAAATGAGACACGTGAAGGCAAGCACAGACTGTGATGGTAATTCAAGAATTAGAAAGAATTGGTTTAAGCACTATCCCTGGCTGGTTTTAATTGTTTTAAGTTCAATCCCTGGCTGTTTCTCCCAGGCAGTCAGCTGTAGTCTTTCCCTCAAATGAGGACTGTTCCAAGCAGAAGCCAGGGTGGGCACCCACCCATACACCAATGATGAGCTTCCCCAGACTGAGGGATAGGCTTAGAGGCGGGACCCCGCCTGCAAGCCAGGTGGCATGAAGCTGATGAATAAGCCCAGAGGGAAGGGGAGGCAGCCACTCTGAAGAGGGGGAGAGGCCAGGAACAGCGACCAGGCTGTCTCCCAGGCCCTGGTGAGATGGGCAGCTTGGCTGTCCTGACCACAACAGCTAGCTCACAGGTGGCTGGCTAGAACAGGTGAGTAAGTGAGCAAGCAAGAATGACAGTGTGTGTGTACGTGTGCGCATGCGCTCCTGAATCTGCACGGGGGTGCTGCCTCCTGGACACAGGGTCTGTCACACTGCCTGTACCCAGGAGAACACAAACCTCCACCTTCCTCACCAATGCACATGTTCACCCCCCACTCAGGCCCTGGACCTGGCTGATTCTATGATTTCCTGTGTGCTGATTTGGCCCCAGGTAAAAGATAACCTTGAGGGCGGGGACCTATCCTCATTTTGTTTGTTTGTTTGTTTGTTTGTTTTTGAGACAGAGTCTTGCTATTTTTGCCCCTGGAACCACAGGCTCATGCTGCCTGGGGTACCACAGACTCAAGCAATCCCCAGCCTCTGCTTCCCAGGTAGCTAGGATTACAGGCATGCACCACCACGCCCAACTATATTTTGGGACTAAGTCTTGCTGTGTTGCCCCAGGCGGGACTTGAACTGTGATCCACAGGCGCGGCTGTGACTCCATAAGCTGTCGCTTATAAGCATGCGCCCGGCCCCCTATCCTCATTTTTTACTTCAGCTCTTTGGCCCCTGAATGCAAGTGTTCAGGATAGCTGCTCACGGGATGGTGAGATGCTGTCAAGGCAGCTCCCCTGCGCTGCCTACCTGTCCGGGAATGAGTGTGTCTGTCTAGGCTTTAAGAATGAAGGCTGGTTCTATGACCCAGCAGCTCCACCCTCAGGAGCAAATCCTGAGGAAATAACTGGGGGGATGGGAAAAGATAGACGGTCAAGGGACTTGACATCAACAAAATGTGGGTCACAATCACAATGTTTGGTGATGTGATTTAATTAGAGTGAATGAGCCAGTCCCCCCCACCCAACCCATCCCACGAGCCCAGCATGAGGAAATCAAAAAGACTCGATGTGAATTCAGATGCACACATATGTAGCAGTTGAACAATCCTGGCCACATCACTCAAGATTGCTAAGCCCTGATTTCCTTACCTGTAAGCTAGGCACACCACAATCTACTTGTACAGACTTATGGTGCTAATGAAATGATATGAAGTAAATGATACGGATTTTCTTAGGATGATCAGTGTGCAGTGTACACCAACTTCCTTTCCAGTCCATCAGGAAGCAATATGCAGCGGGTTTAATGAAGCCTGTCTGCTCCCCCACAACATATCCCTGACCCCTCACTACTGGAATTCAAAATGGGAAGCTGTAGAAGGAGATGAGCAGTAGGAATGGTCACCCCTTTATCCTCTCTTAAGTGGGGAAGCCACCACTCAGGAAACTCAAGACAACAATCTCCGAATCCCATTTCTAAGCTAGGCATGTACTGGATTTTCCATTACGTTCATCCCAAATGACCACTCAAATGTCCCACACGCCATGCTGGGACACAAGGCAGCCCCAGGGGTAATCTGGACGATAGAGGGAGGCCAGCCTGGGTTCAAGGCCCAAACTGTAGCCCTGCCCAGACCACAGAAGAGCCAGTGGAGAGAAAATTCCCCGCAGATGCCCCCGCAGTGGCACCCAGTAGCCAGGGAGCAAAGCATGTACCTTATAGCCAAGACGTGCCGCCCGCTGCAACAGGGTCTCGCCGGCGTTTTTGTTCACTATGAGCCGACGAGCCTCTGGGGGGATCTGCCGGGCTGAAGGTGACTCCGAGGCCTCCTCTAGGCTGGCACTTCCTGACTTCAGTGGGCATAGTTCCACGGGTCTCATTGTGGTGAGAGATTTGGGAATTCGTGTCTTCAGCTGGTTCCAGCGCCCTTTGCCCTGGAGAGCAGAGATGCAGAGCTAGATCAGTCTCAGTTCCCGCATGAGCCAAGAGGCTCAAATCTTCAACCATTAAACCAAGGGTAACGGAGGGTTTGGAATTCAGAGACTGAGGGGACATTCAGTTTATCTCAAGCACTCTGCGTTCTTCTTTGCCCGTCCCGACCCTGTTTCTTGAGGTTTTTGTAAGACATCTCTATAGACAAGCAGAAGCAAACAGAGTAGAGAGAGGCGGGGGCTACAGAAGCACCGCCACTTAAGTCTTCATCCTTGTTGCAAAAACCTTCCCCCACATCTGACCCTAACCAGACCTTTCCCACCTCCCACCATACCATGCCCCCAACTCACACCCATGCCCACTTGGGCGGTGGACAGTGCTACCCACAAGACTTGGGGCGAGACCCCACTTCTTGAGACCATGAACTGGAAAGGCTCCAGAGCAACGCACAGAGTGGGAGCTCTAGGACAGTAGAGGCCCTGCCTCCCAGATAAGCCAGTGGGTGTCCTTTGTCCTCTCACTTTGAACTGGAATGTCTAGAGTAAGTTCCCCTGCCTGCCCCGCTACGGTACATTTGGGTCTATGGGGACAGGCAACTCATCTCTTTTTTTTTTTTTTCTTTTTTTGAGACTAGGTCTCGCTATTTTTGCCCATGGAACCGCAGGCTCTCGTTGCCCGGGGTACCACGGACTCAAGCAATCCCCAGCCTCAGCTTCCCAGGTAGCTGGGATTACAGGCGCGCGCCACCATGCCCAGCTATATTTTTTGGAACTAGGTCTCGCTACGGGCCCCAGGCGGGACTCGAACCGCGATCCCTAGCCCCGGCCGCTTCATAGGCTGAAGCTTACAAGCACGAGCCACCGTACCCGGCGGCAACTCATCTCTTTAGTTCAGGGGTCTTGTGTTTGGGAGGGGCTGAACTCACAGGTCCAGGCCCAGGGAACTTCATCTGAACCTAAGGGAGATGGTGAGATCCACAACTTGGAGCTGAGGCCAAAAACTGACAAAACTTCAGGGGAGGATGGGTGTACCCTGCTGGTGGAGGAGTACAAATCACTGAGGGCCCCGAGGGCTGGCAGTGCCTTCCTCAGACTCCACGTAGGCCCCTGATGATCACCACCACCTGACAGTCATGCTCTTGTGCCACACCTCCCACACTGGCTTAGGCTGACCTGTGCAGCCAATAGGAGACTGCGAAGATGACATGTGTGACTTCAGAGGTTAGGTCTTAAAAAAGAAAACAACGTGGCATAGCCTTGTTCGCTTTTGGATGACTTGTTCTGGGGGAAGCCAGTTGCCATGTCATGAGACACTCAAGTCTCTAGAGAGGCCTGCGAGGCAAGGACAGGAGGCCTCCTGCTAACAAGCAGCATCAACTCACCAGCATGTGAGGGAGCCACCCTTGAAGCCGATCCTCCAGCCCCAGTCAAGCCTTCACATAAATGTAAACCCTGGTTGGAACCTCATGGAAGACCCCAAGGCAGACCCAGCCGAACTGTTCCTGAATTGCTGACCTCCAGAAACTGTGAATGATCGCTACACCTCAAGCGATATTTAACACATCCCACTTATTTAAATTCCTCAGAGGAGCACGGCCTCACTGAAATCCTGTGCCTTCTACAGCATTCTACAACACTCTGGTCTCCACTTTCTCTGCACGCCTAGGACACCTCATGTGAATCACGTAACCTGATGGCTGATGCCTCACTGTCTCAGTCTCTTTCCACTGTCTCATAGGCCCGTCTAGTCTCCCAGCTATGCATTAGGCACCTTGGAAACACAGTTCATATTTTCTTCTCTTTTGATCCTTATAGCACTTAACTCAGGCTTAAGACATTCCTTGACTTGTGCAGCACATCAGGCAGGCAGAAAGGTGGTCTAGAAGGACGTGAAGCCAGGAAAGGAATGGAAGCAAAGACAGCCAGGGCATTTGTTTTCTCTGGCAAATCCCATGACAAGGAGAGCTGCTATCCATCTCCATCTTGAGAGGGGAGTGAGGTGCGATTACTAGCAGGAAAGCACCAGCTATATGTGCAGAATGCTGCTTTGTTGCCAGGAAGGTAGAGGTGCATAACAGCAGCACTAGAGGATGCTGAGTACCCAGGTTTCGGCTAATTCCTTTCCTGGTTTCACGTCCTTCTAGACCACCTTTCTGCCTACCCGATGCACTGCACAAGTCAACGAGTGTCTTAAGCCTGAGTTAAGTGCTATAAGGAACAAAAGCGAAGAAGACAATATAAACCCTGCTTCCAAGGAGCTTAATGCATAGCTGGGGAGACTAGACTGGCTTAGGAGACAATGGAAAGAAACTAAGACAGTGAGGCATCAGCCATGAGGTTATGAGATTCAGATGATGTGTTCTAGGAGTGCAGAGAAAGAGGGCAGTGGGGACCAGAGTGTTATAGAGTGTTGTAAAAGGCAGAGCGACTCTCCTTCAGGGAACCAGAGCTGCCTGAGGCAGGGAGGTACCTGATAGGGGGAAGGGAACTAGCAAACAGGGGCCCCTTCCCCTAGCCCTGTGCCCCATGGTTTGGAGTACTTTGACCAATGCCCCAGCTTTAGTGTTCAGGCGACTCCCCCGCCCACCCCCCTTCCTGCTCACCACCACAAAGCCCAATGCCATGGTGGCAAACAGAGCAGGTGGTGGCGACTGGGAGATAAAGAAAGGCAGGGGGAGAAAGGGAGGCCCTCGGGGACAAAACCTCTCAGGAGGAACATTTCCGTGGACGCACTGCCAGAGAGAATAGCCAGACAGAAGCATCGGTGTGGGCTGCTGAATGCCGGGCAGCTGGTCACCTCTGTGTGGGACAGGCCCTCTGAGTATCTCTGGAGAAGCAGAGGGGAGGGGAGGGGGATGTCGCTCTATCCTAGAGCTGCTCACAATTGTCCTGATTCCCTGTCTGGCTGCTTCCTTCCCCAGGCCTCCTGGATACAGACAGAAGCCACCCAATTCACAGGCTGGAGGCAAAGGGAAAGAGCCAGGACTTCAGGGGCAGCCAAACCTGCTTTACATCGCAACTCTGCTGCTCGTGACCCCTGAGTGACCTTACACAGTCATAACCACCTTGAGCCTCAGTTTCCTCCCCATAAAATGAGAACAATGATGTCTCCCTCCAGCAGTGACTGTCGGAGCTAATGGCGAGGAGAGATCACTTGCTACCGCCTCACCACTCAGCGTCTCTGTCCTCTCATTCCCAACTCAGGCAAAGGCTTGAGGGTGCACACCAACCTCAGAGAGCACTTTACCATTCTCAAAGCCTTTCATGTCCCTTGCCTCCTTTGTTCCCCCAAGCACTCTTGTGAGATAGGAAGGACAAGGAGTACTATCTCCATTTTTAAAGATGAGGGGCTAGGTTTGAGTACCCTGTCTGAGCTAGAACTAGACTGTAGGAGGGGGAAAGGCAAGGAGCAGGGACAAACACTTGGGATCTCCCTCTGCCAGTGCCACTCAGTGACCCCTGTTCTGGAGCTGGAAAGGGTCCGAAGAATCACAAGGACCAAAGCAAGCCATGTAACCTCTTTTTCTGTTGTTGGTTTTCAATGACAGATGCCTACTACAGGTGTGCACCTGAAAGTGGCGTTCAGTGACAGATGCATACTACAGATACACACCTGAAGCTGGCATTTCGTTGTCAGTAACACTCATCCAGGATGAGGACAGTGTGAGCTTTCAAATGAGTGGGGAACCCAAAACCAACACTATGAACATCAGATCCAAAACTCAATGTTGATTTTGAACTAGGGTTCTAGGACACTTGCCTGACTACTCATGGGTGAATGTCACCTGCTCCTCTGCTTCTCTTAGATTTAAAGGATTTGGGGAGTGGGGCATGGGGAATAGTGGCCATAACCAGGCCCAAATGGAATTCCTTCAGACACATCCTCAAGCATCCTTTGTCTGGACACCAACATCCTTGCTTGTACAAGCTGTTTTCTACCTTGATTGGCTCAGAAAACTCCCTGATTGGTTTCTAGTGAGATAAGTCCAGACAAAAGCTTCTTGATTGGATGTTAACAAGCTATTCAGTCTAAAATCCTGCCATATTCTTTAACTCTTCCTTAACTCAAAAGAGATCTTAGGATTGTCAAGAAAAAGTTAATATAGACTAAACCCTGTAGTTGGCAAATCCTAGAGGCTAGCTCTGACTTCCCATTCTTCAAATCCAGCCCCAACCCTTCCAGAACTAGTCTAAAATACTTTAATAAATATAGGTTCATTTAAACCCGCCCTCATCCTCAAGCACTGTTGACTGAGGAGCCTGTGGATATACTGGCACCCCAGCTCACTCCCTGCTCTACAATACCTCTCTGACATGGACAACATACCTTTGTCTCTTCTGAGATGGTGATCATGTGCTTGGTCTTGCACTTCCGTTTTCCTGATGGCTTTTCTGAATTTTCAAGGCAGGTTGGCTCCTCCAGGTTATTTGGGAGGAAACCATTTGGTGAGTCTGAGATCCCCTGGGCTTTGTTGGGCAAAGGAAGGTTCCTGTTCCTGAGGCGGTGCTCTGAACTTTGGGAGGAAGTCTTCTGCTTACGAGCCTTTAAATCTGAAGGCAAGAAACAGAAAAGAATGGGTGTCAGGAAAATGGAACACAGAAAAGCAACGCCTTCCTTCAAGATGAACCAGAGGACTCTGAGGCTTCGCATCTCAGTGCAAAGTTGTGGAACTACCAGCTACAAGTTTCTAGTGCAATGCTGACTTGCACTGAAGACTTCTGGAATGGACTCTACTTCAACATCAGTCCCTCCTCTACAAGTAGGAGACAACTCCCAGCCCTGCCAGCAGGGGGCAGCTCAGCTAGCTGTCTCCAGGTGAGGGTAACAGTAAAAGCATTTCTCCTCAACCACAGGAGTAAATCAGAATTTTCAGCTCCCTCCCTTGCACCCCCACCACCACCTTTGTCTCTTCACACCAAGAAGAACACAACTTTAGTAGCTCTACTGAAGTGAAGTACGAAATATACTGGGATAGGGGGCGAATGGCAGAAGGTATCATTCATAGACAGAGCTCTACCCCTCCAACTGCCCTCTCTACACTCTAAGTACACCAAGTTTAAAGCTACAGAGACTCCCTGAGGTCAGAAGGTACCATGGGCCCTACACTTACCTGGTGGGCCATGATAAAACCTGTTGCTTCCCCTGGTTGGAAACCAAGTCACTGGTGTCACTGGAACACATTGGGCAACATCTCTGATTCTTGGGTAACATCTCTGATTCTAACCACGGCTCATCAAACAAAACGTATTCTAATTTCAAAAAGGTTTGCCAGGAAGTCCATTAGCAAGAGCCTCACCCCACAGGGTCAGTCCTAAACCCCACAGGTAGGGGAATAGATTGTGTTCGCTGTATTTCTTAACATTAGTGTTATATGGGCACTAGCTGTGTGACTGACTGGAAGAAAGTCATAATCTCCCTGAGACTCAATTTCCATCTCTGTCAGATATAATCCACAGCACAGGACCTGTATGAGAATTAAATGAGGTAATAAATTGGGAACATCCGCTTGTTTTAAGCCAAGTTCTTTAGGAGGACCAGGCCCAGGCATTCTTTATCTTCCCCCCAGGACTGACCACCATACCCAGCATGTAACAAAAGATCAGCCTATCTGTGAAGTGAATAAGTGTGGCCTCAGTTTCTCCAATTTGTGAAGCAAAGGGTTGGGCAAGAGATGGGCGTTCTTACTCTGCCTCCCCTAACCTTGACATATGCTCCCATGGGTCATATTGCCAGGGGCAGATCCAGAGTGGGAGCCATCAGCACAGCATGAAGAACAGGCTGTGGATTAGGCACAGCTCTTATAAGGCCAGTTGTGTTATTACCCTCTTTCCCAAATAGCACCAACTCTAGTGGATTTCCATACCTGTCAAGAAACCACCGTGTTAGATGGTTGTTAATGGTGCTTCCAAGCCAAAACATTCTAAACCAGGGATTTTGCTATAACAAGTTTGGGTTGAGCCAAAAGAGGAAGGGACCAAACTGAAAGGCCCTCAGAAAACATGGGGAAGTCATATTACAGCATCTAATGTCACAGGAAAAGCAGCAGCCCCCTGCCCCGTTTACTCAGGACAGGACAGGTTCTGGAGTGTATTCAAAGAGAAGCAAGGTTTCACAGTAGCAGAGTGTGGAGGCAATAGGATGAGAGTGGTAGTGTTCTTTCTGCCCCCTCTGCAGGTCAAGAAGGGAGATTTCCAAGTCCAGGAGAAAAGGAAAGGTCACAAGGTTCAGATACGAGCAAGGTGACTTGTCCAGTCTGGGCTATTCCTGATTCTTCGATAACGACCCAAACAGGCAGTATGAGGAACTGACAGTAGGAACTGAAGTCACAGCTCTTCAGAAGGCCAGATGTCTTACCACCCCTTTCTCCTAGCTAGCCCCAACCTACTAGTGGACTGGATAATTGGAGGGGTCAGAGCTTTCTGGGAAGAGAGATGTTTGCCAGGCAACTCCTTCATGAGAATGCCATCATCAAATTTGGAGGAAGATGACCAGACCATATGCCCAAGCCAACAATATCCTTACACACAGCATGGAAGGAGAATGACCTACTTTCCAGTGACTGGTACTCGTACAGGATGTCTTGTTAAGTGGTGTTCTTCATGCTCCTGGACTGAATAAAGGCTAGCTAGCTACTTGTCAAGAATGCCATTGAGACCTCTGCACAGAGTCAAAAACTGGACCACAGCAATCTTGAAGGTCTTTCTGGTGCCTAGAACTGTTACGTTCCACAGGAAGCTTTCAGGATTTGAGGAAACCAGCCCTCATCAGAGAAGACTGGGTGAGACAAAAGTTCCTCTTTGTCCTAACACAAGCGACTGAAGCCAACAGTTTGACAATTCGTTCCTGGTCAATTCATTGTGGCTCTGGCAGAAAAAGGAAAAAGGGAGGTGGGGGGGGGGAATTATACCCTCTCTCACATAGTTGATGAAAATTAGCTCAATTACTCTCTGAAGTGTAGGGATAGGTATCATAGATATCGCTACTTAAACAAGAGCTAGAAAGGTTTAACCTTCTTTAGATTATAGTAAACCCAGAAGCTACAACCCACTCAGTATGCCCTAATTCATTTCTCACTAAAAATGAGAATGCAGATAGCTATAGGCAGCTCAGGATGAATCCATCATAGGAGAAAATCAATTATTGCTTCAAGGGCAAAGGTCAGGGAAAGAGCGAGGTTCTTAGGGACCCAGAGATGTGGGTGGGTTCTTTTGCTCACCTAGAAATCCACGCTAGGAATGAGGCTGAACAACACTTAGTGGAACATACCAATATTTGCCCCTGTAACACTTTGAGCCTCCACGATTACATTTTATAGCATTTGTTGTAGCCAATGAATGCCTGGTTTTCTCTTTGGGCTGCCTGCTTTTGCAACCCAGGTCCAATAAAAACGATGCCACCTTGGGTCACCTCAAAGCTTCACTCCATCGCTTAGCAACCTTTGTGGCTTTAACCAAGAAAGCAAAGTTGCGACCGCTTCTACTCCAAGTTCTTCTGTTGGGCTGAGGAAATCATTGTACTTCTTTTTAGTTTAGGGGCTGGAGGCATCCCAGGAAAGGCAGCCAATGCCCTCTTTCTTCTTGGACCCAGGATTCTAGGAGAAAGGACCCGATCTCCCGAAAGACCCAACTCCCTCAAGCCAACCAGAAAACTTCCTGGAATTGAGTTGTCCCAAGCCAAGGATGTCACTGTGGCCTTGACCACAAGTTCAGATTTTTATATAAGAAATTGGAGGGTTCGGGCCTTCATGTTCTCAGCTCACCTGTAGGTCAGTCCGAACTCAGCCAATCTCAACCCCAAGCCAAAACCTTGCGACTGGAGTTGAGTGACCCCCTCTGGCAGCTGGAGCTCATAGCACAGGGTTTCTATGGGTGCAGAGGCTGATGTAGAGAGGCAAGATGCCTGAGGGTCCCCAGAAGCCAGAGTCTCTGTGGTTTGGGGACAGGTGACAGCAGCTCACTGGGGCAGCAGCCCCCTGGCCGGCCTTACCTGCTCTCCCTTTCCGCCGCTGCTCTTCTTCTTGCTCGGTCAGGTACTCTCCAGTCTGATATTTTCGACTCTTCTGCCGTCTCCGTTTCTTCCTTTTCATCAGGCCCTCCTCCTCATCTTCCTCCTCCTCCTCATTGGTATCCCACATTTGCCGGGCAGCCTCTGTTCTCCAGGGCATTTCCCGTGCTCGCCACAGGTGCCTGCGGCCCTGGCTCAGCAGAGTCTTGTCCTGGGCATGGTGGCTGCGATACTGGGTGTCCCGCTGGGTCTTCCTCACCTTTCGACGCTTAGCCGGGGTGGGAGTCACCTCCTCTTCCTCCTCTGTAGGGAAGACTTCCTGGCTTCCCATGTCACTGTCTGCCATACCAGCAAAGGAGCTACAGATGCTTCCTGTGGACGGGATGTACAGAGGTCGATCAGGTACCTCTTCAGAGGACAAAAAGCATGGTGTCGAAGCAAGTGCCCTGGATTAGGAGTTTGAAGGTCTGGGTTCAAGTTCAGGCTGTGCCAGCTATTTGCTGCACACTCTTGGGAGTTCCTTCACTTCTGTTTTCCTCAGCTATAAAACTGAGATATTGTTGTCTGCCTTACTGACTTGTTGGAGGCTCAAGTGAGGTAATTCGCCCATGAGCGCTTACAGAGTCCAACATATCACACAACATCAAATATCAGAACCTCACACCCTTCCTCATCCACATTGTTGTACCACTTTCATTCATTCCATAGACTGACTTAGTGCTTACAAGGTGTCAAGGATTTTGTGAGGGGCAGGGAAGATTTTCCATAGGTCCTTGGAAAATCAGGGTTCAGCCAAGGGTGAGGGAGGGGGGATTGTCATGACGCACCCCCACCCCTGATCACTTTGTGGCAAAACGAATCTTGTTGACAGCTGCCCTGGACAAGCCAAATTATCAGAGCAGAAGAGTCTCAGGAAAAGCGAAGCAAAGAGTCCCTTCGGGTACCATCATCTAGGTGAGTAAGACGCCCGGTGGCTCCTCAGCAGGGTCCCTTCCCTTCCATTGACCCACCACCTATTGAGTGGCCAAGAGTTCAGGGATGGAGCTTTTTCCCTGGCCCAGCCCCACCTCAGTGCAGTGTTCTTAATTCTAGGCAGGCCCTCCCCTTCCTTTCCTCACCACCCCAGGATGACAGAGGGTACCTTTCCTGTCCTCCTTGGCCACCCTTCCAAGAAGTCATTTTCCTTACCACTCCTTTCCACTAATGATGAAAGTTCAATCCTAAACTGGTCAGCTTAGCACCAGAGGAGAGCTGACATCTTCCTCGGAAGCAGCTCTGAGGCACCGCCATCTCTCTCCCAAGGCCCCAGCTATTAACTTGATAACCCCCAAGCCCAAACGAGGTCAGAAGAAGAAAAAAATGGTGGGAGGCAGAGTGGCCTTTGACCAAAGCTTCCAGTCATTCAGACCGTTTAAAGAGAGCAACATCGCCAGTAAGCTTTCCATTATACAGACCAGGCAGGAAACGAAATGTTCTGGTTAATCTAATAGTCTGGTTAACACGCAATCACCGTAGAGATCACACAGGGTTCACCAATTTCCAAAGAATCAAACACAATACAATGTGTTTAACACCAAAGTGGAACTGGCTATAATGTAATCTCTCTCTGATGATTCAGGGGACACTTGAGAATCTTTCGAGGCCTCCAGGCTGTCCTTCCAAGCCCCAATTACCACTGCGCGTTCCAAGTGCTGAGGGGCCTAGGTTAAGAGGATGTCGGATAATGCGTGTACACTGTGCCCACTTCCCCTTTCCAGTCACTCTGCATGGCGATCTGGGTGAACCTGGGCAACCATTTCCAGCACTACATACCAACATGGAGGCCGCCAGAGAATAGTGGTGGCTGGAAAGGGCTCTCCCCTCTTAGAAGTTGGAGGTTGAGCAATACACATATAGGGGAACAAACGTGATGCTGTCGGCTCTGATGACTCAACGGCCCTTTTTAATTCTGATGACATATGTCACATAGTGCACTGACTGAGGCCCAAAGATTAACTACCCATGCCCGAGATTGGCCCCGATGAGGACGAAATGCCACAGCTTTGAGGAGAACTAGTTTTCCTAAATGGCAGAGGCCTCTCCTCTTTCCAGTTCTCCCAACGAGAGGCTTCAAATCCCTGCTCTGAAAAGTTAAGCAAATAATTCTAGAGTCCCGGGTGGTCCCCCCACCCTACCCAGGCTCTCTTGTGTCTGCAAGAAGCTGGGCATCTTGACACAGCCAATCAAATTCCCAAATATCCACTTAAGTCAAAGGCAAAATTGCTCGAGCAGATTTCTACCTCTCTTTGCAGAGAAGTGCCAAGATGGGCCTCAGTCTCAGACTCACCAGACTGGCTGCGTGTCCGGGTGCTCAGAACCACGGGGATGAAGTCCCGGAAACTGCTCTTTGCTTTCTTTTCCAAGGAACCTGGGATGACGTGTGGTTTCAGGCAGAAGAGAGAAACATCACAGTCAGAGTCTATGCCCAGAAAGCCCACCCGTGAGGTTTACGTGGGAAAATCAAGGCAGGGATTGGGTTTCTCCTGGGTTATGCTCATCAGTGCCCCTGCGCTGCCATCACCTGTGTCTTACAGATGGCGCTTGGGGATGGGGGTGGGGGGGAGGGGACCAAGTGGTGATAACTGGGTGGTGGGACATTTTTGCTGACTCCAGAAACAACAGTGCACAGAACGGATGTGCCAGTGCACCAGAAAAGTAGAAGGCCCAGCCACCTGTGTGACTGTGAGGTTGCTGTACCTCCACGACATTACACGCAAGCTGGATAAGGGCAGGTTGCCAGAGAAGGGTAACCCCACTGAGCCTTAGAGGACTGAGTGAGGCAGGGAGGTACGAGCAGGGAGCAGTGAGCAGAAGGAACCTGCCACATAGAACTATGCGAAAGAGAGGCAGGTCCTGCTGGACAGGCAAGGCCGTGAACACAGGCTCCTGCGGGCAGGAACATTGGAGGTTTGCTCACTGATGAGGGCGCCGAGAAGCCATTAGTGGCGGAGCATGCAGGTTGAGAGCACACCTCCCCACCCCAAACATCCTGTGTGTCCCTAAATAAAAAATAAGGGTTTAGGATTTCTCTAAACCCTTCAGTCAGCAAGCCAGCTTTTTATTTTTAACTTTTCATAATGGGAGTTTTTAAATATACCCAAAGGAAGAGAAAACAGTGCAACGAACCCCCATTCTGCTGTTTTTGTCTCAGTACTCATTAAACCTGCTTCTTTTCTGAGCTGAGACCCACTGCAGGGTACCAGATGGGTACTCTGTTGTGGGATTGACTTTTGTCCTGTGAAAAGGCAGACCTCCTTCTGCCTTCAGGACCTGCCTAATCTGGCCACCGGGTGAGCAAAAAAGCCTCCACTCCCATCTCCCTTACCTTTTTCAGGGGTGTCAATTCTCTCTTCCTCAGTGAGGAAGTCTCACTTTTCTGGTCAGTCTCTAAGCCCCTGCCCCCAAGTTGCCACACAGATCCCTAGGAGGCCCAGCCCAGAGTGCCAGGATCTACGGGGCCTACCTTCCTCATGGCCATCAGCTCGTTTTCCTGGAGACTGGGACTCTGGCTTTGTTGGCTTCCGGTGCTTGTGCTTTACCCTGACTCCATTGTGCTCTTTTCCTGAATCTGAAGCCCCCCTGGGGCTTTTCTTGGTGGGCTCCTGGGGGTCACTAGTCGACTTCCGGCACTGTGGAGAGGCAGAAAGAGTCAGATCTGAGGTCTCCTTTTTGCTTCCTGAGAAAGCTCTCCCCCTCTGACACTATGGACATGAGCTGCTCAGGCTGGGGGTTGAGAAGGAGGAGCTGCATGCTGCCTTTTGCAGTGGACTACAGACACTTTCTTGCCCGCCCAACTGAATCCAGTGCCCGAGCTAATCCCCATAGACTTCTACACCCCATCCTTTTAAGCAGGTGCACAGAGTCTGCATCCACAAGTAAAAACCCAAGTCATTTTAAAAGGTGCAAAGTCAAGACCCGTACTCTATATCCAAACACTAAGAAACTGCCCCCCTCTTCTGCAAGCTGGGACACTACATTGTTCAAGTAACTTTTCTGTGAATGGTATTGACACCAACAAGTGAAAGTAATTCTCAGGATGGGCCAATTCAAGAAAAATAGTCTATTTTCACATGTAAATTAATGCCAGAAAACAGACACAACTAGGGCAAGAAAAGCCTGACAGAGCTATTCGAACCCCCCACACTTAAGAAAGACACAGAAAAGGCCACGGTGTTATTAAAAATGCCACTTTACGCTGTAGTAGTAGCTTCAACTTTTCAAAATGCTCTCCTCTTGGTTATTTGATTTTATCTTCCAGCAACCCTGAGAGAAGCTGACCCCATCCACAATGAACAGATGAGGAACTGAGGCTCCAAGACAAGCCGGTCTATGACTTGTTCAAGCCAACACACAACTGTAGCCTTTACTTCCACCGGCTCATGGGTCGCCACTTTCTTGCAGGCAAACCCGCAAATTAGTCATCTGTATCTGCAGAGAGAAAGTGGCCAAGCTGGGACCAAGATCCAGGGCTCCTGGCTCCCTTCTGGACCTCTCCACACCACCTCCCACTCCTCTCTTCCCCTACTTGCATCCTCCACCATTTTTTGCTCAGCCCCATTCATACCAACTGTTTGGTACATGGGATGGATGGGCTCAATGTTATGCTTACTCTGGCAAGGATATCCTAAGCCTAATGGTTACAGGCTCACAAATTCTGAGGTCTTCCCATACCATGAAACAATTTTGAAATAGAGCAAGAAAGTATTCAGCGAGTACAGAATAAGCAAAACATTGTAACAGTGAAAGCAGGCCCCAGGAAGAGCTGATTTGCCCGGAAGCAGACCCATTCACCACCTTCTAGGTTATTATGGTCTAGCTCCAGCTCACGAGATGATGGATACCTTGCTGACAGAATATTTTCAGAAGGGAGTGGGGGGTGGGGTCTCAATTCTCCAGGGACAGGGAGTTACCATTCCCCTACCCAATACCAGATTACTATTATCTGACAAACTCCTTCTGCTTCTTATTCAGCAGAGGCTGAGCTGAAAATTCAAGTTCTAGTCTCCCCTCTGCCTGTTGCCAGTTCCTGTAAACCAAAGTGTTAGGAGACAGAACTGGGGAGGAAAGAGGAAGGTGAGGAACTGCTGTTTAAAATCTGACCTTCAAGTATGGCCAGGGAAAAACTATTTTAAGTCAGGGGGAATAAAGTTAAATGCACGTAAATTTGAATATATGCTATTTATTTCTGAATATCATTTTGAGCAGGCTCTTTCCAGCACAGATCATTAACTTTCACTTCCAAAGATAGACAAAAACAAGTAAAAATGAGTATCTACAAGAGACGTCCGTCTGCATCTTCTGCAAGAGCAGCACTGGGAGTAAAAAGACGTTGCACACACCAACTTGGGCTAAGAGTTCGGTGGACATCCTATGTCCACATAGGATGAGTTTTCCAGTTAACAGATTTCAAAGGTTTTTCCAAAGAATTTTCCAAAATACGAAAAGCCAATAAAATACACCCAGCACCAAATGAAGCAGAACTCTCTCCTTGCTGATGATTCAAGATTCCACGAGGTTGTGGGGCAGGTGGTGGTGGAGACATGAGGCTATTCTGAGTCTTAGCCAGGCCCTGAAAGGAGCCGTTCAGTTTTTTGCTTGTTTGGTGCCTCTTTTTTTTTTTTTTTTTTTAAGCAGCCTCAGAGCTCAAGAGCACACAGTGGCAAAATGGCCAGGTACTGAAGTTCGTATGTGAGATTAGTATTGCTGGAACTGTTTCTTGTCTCTCCAGTATAAACCCAGAAGAAATCTTGAGGCAGCTTTGAATTAACCCCTGGTCTCAGTTTGCTCATCGATGGTTTTTTTCTCAGGAAAAGGGGACATATGGAAAGAAAAACCTAAGTTATTTGCTCTCCTGGAAGAGGGACATTTACTAAATCATTACATGTAGTTACAAAGGGCTATTTCAAGATGCCTGATGCTGTATCTTTATTCTCTGCCCTCTGCATCTGTTAGTGGACCCAGTGAACTGTTCATCTGATATAGGAAGGGGCAATGCCCACCTCCCCAAAACATCTGTAAGACATAAGCTCCATGAGGGCAGATACTATGTCTATTTGTTGGTAATATTAACACATAATATGTTTCAGGCACTGTTCTAAGCATAGTATCTTATTTAATCTAATTTCTGTTGTTTATTTAATAGCCACTTTCTTGATACAATTTATTGGGATACATCATACAGTTCACTTATTTACATATACAACTGAATTACTTTTGGTATAGTCAGAGTTGTATGACTGTCATCACTAATTCCAGAACTTTTCTCCAGGTCCAGAACTTTTTCATCACCACCAAATGGAAACCCCATACCCATTAAGCAGTCATTCCCCACCCCCTCCAGCTTTAGGCAACCACTAATCTACTTTCTTCCCTTTTTTTTTTTAGAGACTAGGTCTCTGGCTATGCGGCTCAGGGTAGTCTCAAACCTGCAGACTCAAGTGATTGATTCCTAGCCTCAGCCTCCCAGGTAGCTGGGATTACAGGGGCATGTCACCGCACCTGGCTTAATCTACTTTCTATTTCAATTTGCCTATTCTAGATATTTCCCAGAATTGCCTCATTTAACTTTAAACATTCCTAGAGGTACGTATTATCACTGTCTCACTCTATAGATGAGGAAACTGAAGACCAGAGAGACTAAGTAATTTGGCAGATATTGCAAAGTTAGAAAAGAAGGAAGGTTAAGATTTAAACTCAGAAAAAAATTAGACTCAGGTACTTTGCCTGGCTACAGAGTACATGCCTCAGCAGAAACCTGTACCTCCCTCCTGAAAATGTATTCTCACTGCCTGGGAGGGATAGGCAAGTAGTAGGCACTCAAAAAAAATTGCTAACTGTTCAGTGGAACAGCTGTAAATAAGGAGAGAGCAAGATAGTGAAACATAACTAAAGATGGGCTTTGGAGTCAGTGGCTCTGGGGTTTGAGTTCTAGCTCTACTTAGTAGTTGAGTAACTTTGGGCAAGTTACCCACTTAGTCGCTGTGTCTATCTTCTAATTTGTACATTGGGTGAAGCATTCATCTCCTAGGGTTACTCTAAGAACTGAATTAGATAAGGTATGTAGAAAACCTTGGTAGAAATCCAACACATGGTAACAACTAAAACGACAAGAACTTTTATTATTATTATGCTTAAGCGCAGTTACCTTAACAAAATAAGTCATGGTGGAGAATATATATAGTCCTCCACCAAGACTTATTTTCCATTTGGCATGTCTCTGCCATACAGAAGAGGTTATGATGTCGTTGAGAAAACCCATCCAAACTCTATCCCTGGAGTTCTGAATGTAGAGTCCATGGGTGATCTCTGAGGGAAGAGGTGGGCCCATAAATTCTTAAACTATTCACAAAACTCTGAAGTCCTATTTCTGGGGACAAGATCTGCACCTCACATCAGCTTCTCAAAGCGCTCTAGGGTCCCAAAACAAAAGACTAAGAGCTTCTGCCACAAATTCATGGTACTCTGGCTGGGAATCTGTTAGTTTATATCACCATCCAATATGATGCTTAGCATACCTCAAATTGCTTCATGTTTTAAGTAAATCCTAGCCCTCAACTGCTTCCAGAATCTGCTTGGATCATCAGTGGCCTCCAAATTCCCTCTGGATTCAAGTCAAGCACTCTTGGGGCCCGCTATCTTTGCCGGGAACCCTGCCACCAAACTAAGCCTGTGATGCCCAGACTCAAATGCCTACCTGCTTCGTACAACAAACTCCCAATGGACTAAAACCCAAACCCCTAAGGATTAGGGGGTAAGAAGTTGGTAGATGAGTCCAGAAGTCAAACAGGCTCTGGTTCCATAAAAGTCCAAACAAATCCTGAGTAGACTCTCCCAGTAGTACAGAGAATGACCCTGTCAAAGACCCCTTTCTTCCCTGGGCCCCAAGTTCTCAAGGCCAAAGGTCAGCTTAGTAAAGGAAAAGGAAAAATGGTTATGTAGGGGAGGCTCTGTTAGTTGATTTCCTTCACCAATACATTCTTCTGCTTTCCAGTCTTTTCTGGGACACTGTCTTCCCTAACCCAGGGGCCAAATCAATTCCCACGTTCTACAAAATACAAGTCAGCCCCCACCCAACGTGAACATAACATTGATGGGGAGTGTGACCCGGGAAAGGGACAGCAGGTCAGGTTCACTTTACATAGGCCTTCTGATCAGTTCCGTTCACAGAGCTACTTAAGGGTACTGCCACCGAGACAGATGCGGTCACAGGACACAGCAGACCACCAGCTCTCGGCCCTGCCCTCAGCCTCGGGCCAGCACTCACCTTGGGTCCATGGGAACTCCGGGCTATGACCTTGGCTTGAGGCTGCGGCTCCTCACCTTCCTTCTCTTTGCCACACTTCATTTTCTTGGGCGGCAGAGATTCAGTCACCCCATCGGTCACCACTGAGTCTGGCTGCCACTTGTTCTTGCAAGGAAAGACACCTACACTTTCCTGTTTCACACGAGCCTGCCCAGTCTTATTCCGAACTTCAGCCGGGCCCCTCTGGGGAGTGGCTGGGAGGCCATCGGCCCGGAAGCAGGTGGCTAAATTGAAGACCACATCACCATCCACCTTCTCCATTTTCACCCGCCCCAGGTCCACCTGGTTTCCAAGCTGTGAAAGCTCTGTGCTGGAGCCCCTCTTGCTGCTCGGGACCACGTCCAAGATGAGTTCCTTGGGGCGGCTGTCATGAGGTAGCAAAGGCAGCTCAGACATCTTGCGCAGGTTTTGGGGGGTGGCCAGGACCAGCTCATGGGACATGTAGGTGGCCAGCACTTGGTTCTTAGGCTTTGTGTCTCCTGTCAGCTTCAGGCCAAAGGCCCCCTGGGAAGCTTCCATCTTGGGACTGCTGTCAGGACGGAGGTGGCTCTCTGATTCCTCAGGCCCCTGGTTCACTTTTATGTCCCCACTACTAGGCTGAACGGACAGCGCTAAGGTCCCCGTCTGAGGGCTGAGAGTCAGGAGGACAGGATTGACTTGTTCTTCGTAAGGCTTGGCAGCAATTCGACAAGTTTTGTTCTTTGTGCCAGTGTCCTGCTCTGGAGTAAAGGGGCCTCCAGGTCGTGGCTGTCCCTCGGGAAGTCCATGCACGGCTTCACTGGGGCCAAGCGACGGCACACCAGAGAACTCCGAAACAACGCTGGTGGGCCTGACGGGCACCCCCTGGCTGGGGGTCAGCTGGCCGGCACTGGAAATGCCAATAGAAAGCAGAGATGCTTGGTGGTATGGTGACCAGCCAACAGGCAGGACCTGGGTGCTGGTGGGTTTCCCGTTAACTGAACACCGTGGATAAAGGTTTGCAGGTCCAGTGGGCTTCCACAGAGAGAGCTCCTTAGTCTGGCACCCTGGCAGCCCCGGGGCAATGCGGGCCGGGGTGTAGCGTTTCACTGTGCTTGGCTGTCCCTCTGTCCCAGTCTGACTACCCTTCTTGCCACAAGGGGCCCCAGTGCTCTTAGGCTCTCCTTGATCGATGATGGAGATGGGCTCCTGCTTGGGAAGATGGCGGGGGTCTCGGTTGAGGCCCACGTTGGGGTCTTTGTTCAGCAGCAGGGATGCAGGCACTGGGTTGGCCACTCCCACGTAGGTGCCAGGAATGGTGCTGATCAGCGCGGTTGAGTTCTTTACCCAGGTGCTCGGGTCCCCATTCCTCACGATCTCAGGAAAGATGACAAAGGGTGAGGAAGTAGAGCCCAGACAAGAAGTGACATTGCTGCCAGCTGCCTGGGTTGTGCGCTGAGACCTGGATAGCACTGTAGAAAGGAGGGCCTTGCTGCTGGTGTGCACAGGGGTCAACACGGGCATGGGGGGTGTCTTGCGCTGGTTTGGCAATGGAAGCTTCTGACGATTGGACTTGGAGGAGAGGTCGAGGGGCATCTCGCTGCACTCAGGTGGAGAGGCCATCTCTCGCTCCAGCTGGGGAGGTGACTTAAGGGGAGAGAAGGTAACGGAAGTCCCTTCAGTTTGCTGCTCAGTACCGCCTGGCATCTTGGTGGGGTGTGGTGGGGCTGAGCTCACGCTGGGGGCTGGAAGCAAAGGCTGTGGAGTTGGAAGTGCCTTGGCAGGAGCAGTGGAGTGGGGAGTATCTGTCAAAGACCCGGGGACCCCATCAGGGGCAGGCTGGGTGCTGGTGCTGCCAGATGGGGATGCACAGGGGAGTCTGTTCACCTCTAGAGAGACCAACTTGGAGTCTGAAGTCAGAGGCCGAGCCACAGAAAACGCATATGGGTAAGACCGTAGCTCTGGGGAGGCCAGGACTCCAGGAAGACACCTGTCCTGTAGGTAGGATGGCAGGACAGGGAGAGTAAGAGTGGAGGAGACCCCTAGGGTAGTTGGCAGTGTGGCCACACTGAGTGGCTGCCCACAGCTTGGAGGTGGGATATAAACCAGCGGCTGGCTCGGGGTCAGTACTGTCCCTGGCTGAAAAGACAGGGGGACTTTTTGCATAGCTGGTGCCTGAGCTGCAGGAAAACACACTCGACTCAAACTAAAGGAGGCTGGGATGGGTGCTGAGGTGGGGATGGCAGTTGGTGTAGCAGCCGGCATGGGCGTGGGGGCTGGGGTAAAGATGGGGGCTGGGGTGGGTGCAGGCACCGGTGTAGGAGCAAAGGCTGGGATGAGGGTAGGAGTAGAAGGCGGGCCAGAGGATGGGGTTGGGGTGGGCATTGGCACAGTGGGAGGGGCAGGAGCTGCTGGAGGCGTGGATGCTGGCATGGGGGCCAGAACTGGAGTAGGAACCGGAGCAAGGACCAGGGTTGGAGCTGAAGGGGGCACAGGAGCTTGGATCAGAGCCAACGGGGGAGCTGAAACAGGGACTGAGAGGGGAGCAGGGCCTGGAGCCGACAGGGGAACAGGGCCTGAGGGTGGAGCAGAAGCTGGCACGGGCACCAGAACTGAGGCTGAAACTGAAAGGGGGGTCGAATCGGAGATGAGCGTGGGCACTGAGGGTGGCGCCTGGGCCAGAGCCGGGACTGGTGCTAAGGGAGGAGAAGGAGCTGGAACGGAAGTGGCGACCTGGACAGGAACTAACCCGGAGTGGGGCCCTGGGGCTGGGACTGAGAGGGGAACCTGGAATGGATCTGGGACAGATGGGGGGACTGAGGCTGAACCGGGAGCAGGGGGACAGATGGGGGCCGGCAGCGGACTGAAGTTAGTGGTAACCAGAGGCAGGGTTCCCTCCACGGGGACTCCAGTTCCCAGAGTTGCCAAAATGAAAGTATTCTTCTCCCCAACACTGTGTCGAGAGTCCAAAGCCTTCACCCCAGCTGGTGAGCAGTCCACCTGTTTGCTCATCTGGGTGCTGAGGGGAGTCCAGGAGCCGTCAGCCCTGCCGCTGCCGGCCTCAGTGCTGTCAGGAGCGGGAAGCGGGAGCCCGTCTCCTGGGCTGCTCAGTGGCACCAAGAGGCCCTCGGCCTCTGCCCCATTCCCAGCATAGTCCATTTGTGACTGGGGGTCATCAGGCTTGTCTTCTGACTTGTGCCCAAGTTTTTCTGTTGCACTGCCATCTGGGTCTGCCCCCCGGGCATTGCTGCCACTCCCAACTGCTGTGAGCTCCACCTGCAACGACAGAGCAGCGTGCCCGTCTTTACTAGCTCTCTGTGGATGGTGCAAGTATCCCGAGGCCCCGGAGAGGCAACTGCGGGTCCTCTTTGCAGCTCGACCATCCAGGTCTCGGCAGAGGCAAAGAGCAGCTGGCCAATTTCTGTCCCACCTACAACTCCTGGGAACTACCCTGTGCCTTTCTGTCCCCACTCTTAGGGTATCAGGCCAGGGCACAGCGCCCAGGCGGCTCAGCTCCACCCTTTGGTGGATGGTATGTGACGCCACATACGTTACCTTGGAAAAACTGCTGCTGACACAAAACTCCTGAGATCCAAAGTGCTGGCAGTCACCTGTCGTGGACTCTTCATCAGAAAGAGGTGCTCGTCTAGCATGGGAGACACAACCAGAAAAGGGACATGAAGCCTAGTCTTTGGGCTACTGCCGCCTTCCCCAGAATCCCCCTCCTTTTTTTTTTGAGACTAGGTCTCACTATTTTTTTGCCTGGGGAACCGCAGGCTCACGTTGCCCAGGGGACCATGGACTCAAGCAATCCCCAGCCTCAGCCTCCCAGGTATCTGGATTACAGGCATGCGCCACCATGCCCAGCTATTCTTTGGGTACTAGGTCTCGCTACATGCCCCCCGTGGGACTTGAACCGCGATCCCTGACCCCGGCCGTGGCTTCCTAGGCTGCCGCTTACAGGCATGCGCCACCACGCCCGGCCAGAAGCCCCTTCTACCTGGATGCCCATCCAACCTTCTTGTCTCCCTTCCCTTGTTGGTTTGAGGGAAATCGCAAGGAACTCGGGAGTTTCAGTCACAAACTAGAACGCTCATGCTCAGCTTTGACAGTTCCTGACTCAATTCTCCCCCATGAGCCATTTATCCTGTCTCCTTAGGTTCTCAGCAGCAGTGTGGTGGATACCCCAGCACCTTTGCTTGTCCCCCATAACAGACCCATCAAAATGACCATTCAGGAGGTACCGGGCATTGCCAACAGGAGAGGGGTGACTCACTAAAACCTCAAAAGGCACACCAAGGGTTTTTTATTTAAATACAATCTTATATTAAGTCAACAAGGGAAGTTGACTGCAGGTACTATAAGGGTAATCCTGTTCTAAAATAGATAAACACCTCCACTGTGCTTTATGCTCTTGACTTGAATTGCTACCTATTCACCCAATGGGCTGGCCAAGAGCAGGTACACAGTACACATTTATTAGTACCCTGGAATGACTCAAAGCCACCAAGTCCCTGGATGCAGAGAGACACTTCAAGGGCTTGACTTCTTTCCCCTTTTCTGGTATGCCTTTGGGTTCCAATCAGCAGCCTCTCTCCTAGCTTTCTACCCGTACCTGCATCCTACCCCTTGCCAACTCTCTCACTTTGTCCCATGGCCTCCCAGCACGATATTCTCTCCTGTCCCAAAGGGAGGCTCTCAAATTTACAAACCCCAAATTCAAGTTGGTATAGCACAGAGGGAAGAGCTCAAGATCAGAAAGCGGAACCCCAAAGGAGGAAAACTCAACTGCAGCCACTCCCCCCATCTGCTTAAACATTTTCCAGATTTTGGGTCAGAGTCTTAGAAATTGGTGCATCCTAGACCCTACCCCCCCACCCCAAAAAGGAAAAAGCAACAGGTCACATCAGAAGGACAAAGCTAAAGAGAAGACAGACACCCACCGGAAGACTGCTAGTTTGAGCACAGAAAGAAGGCACCACTCTCCGCCCCAGGGAAGACCCCAGCAGGCAGGAGCCATGGTGTGAGTGGCCAAGTGGAAGCTCTGGGTTCAAGACTAAAGCTCCAGCGGACATGCAGCGGTTCCCAGGGAGCAAAGCACAGGAATGCTCTGCGTGCCTGCCGGGAGATGGTCTGTCTTTGGGTTTGCCCCCCTTCTTTAGAGTCCCACCCTGAGTTCTACAACAGCAACAGCCCCTGAAGAAATCAGCTTCAAACTCACCAGTCACCCTAGCCAAAGAGCAATTAGTGCACCTGGAGACAACCCGCACAAGAACAGGAAGGGCCACACTAACTCCCCCCCTACTGAAACAGGGCACCTTCGATGAACCCCAAAATTGTACCGGGGTTCAGAAAAGCAAAAAAGGCAAGGTCCTCTCCCCATCTTTTCAGAGTTCCAGAAGGGGCTAACTGAGGGGGAAAGGCCTGTTCCCTTCAAAAGGCAGCTGGGCTGCCAGAAGTATGAGGGTTTCACTGCTGGAAATGACTACCAGTGACAAATAGAAATGATGGTAAGGACAGACAAGAGCTATACACACAGTCGGGGGGTCAGAAGGGAGGGCCTGAGGGAAAGGGATAACATATTTTGCCATCATTCCTGAGAGACCAGAAAAGCAAGACCCATACCCAGCCTTGGGCCAGGGGAGTAGCATGTTCCAACTAGACTTGTCAGGGATGATTTTAGGGGGAGGATGGTGGTGAGGGGAAACAAGCAGCAGCATCCCCCTTTGCCAGCCCCATATGAGGCACCGCAGAGGGATGACACTACTTTATCACTTTCACCTTCTGACCGTAGAGTCAGCAGCACACTGGCTCCCCCTTGCTGGGCTCCCACCCTGCGCGTGATCACCTTGTAAGCAGAAACCCTGCCCTGGAAGGCAGCCACTAGAGAACAACTAGCCCAGAGACTCCAGGCAGTAGCACGAGTGGAAACACAGCAGTCCAGGCTACTCTCCTGTCATTCCCATGCCTGAGTGCCAGCCCCCGAGGTGCTGGGGAAATGCCAGGCAGCCATTTTCCTCAGATCCTCTGAGAGGGGGATGCAAAGCTAAGCAAACGCTAAATTACTCCATTGAGAGGACAGTTTGGGACAGGAATAGCTTGCAGAGGGAGAGGTGCACAGGGAGAGCTGGGTCAACTCAGCAAGTTTATGTGGGGATAGGATGGTGGGGAAGGTGGTACAGGGGTCAAAACAGGCTTCAACCAGGACTGAAAATCAACCCTGCTGTTTCTTCCCAGCAGAGATAACCCTGGATTGTTATGCTCAAGCTTTTGTTGAACTTAAACCAGAAATGGCTATAACTTTTCAAGGCCATTTTCTTAATTAATAAAGATTAGTACCACTGTCAAATTGGACTTCACCAGCTCCTGTTGTACCCTGAGCACACGCCATGCATCAGGCTTCCTGTCTTTATCCCCTGCTGACTTTCCCATCTCCGGCCCCACCATACCCTAAACTCATTTTCATTCCAGCCAGGGCCTTCTTCAAACAAACCGTGTGGGAAATGCCAGCCCTCAAGCTCCTACAAATCCCTCAAGCCTTCGCTCAAATGTCACTGCTGCTGGGAAGCCTTCCCTGATTACCATGGGAGGTTTGTCATTCTTTCAGCTAGACTCCACAGGATCGATACATGTCATAATACACCATGACTACTGGTTTGCTCTACTTGTTTGAGCTTAATACATGTGCACTGAGTAAAGAAATGAATGGGTACAAGAAAGGCAAGCAAGCAGAAAAAAAAAAAATCAGAGATTTAGTTGGACTAGAGTCAGACACCTGGAGCCAACAAAAAGCCCCTTCTCCCTGCTTCTGCAATTCCCAACTATGGCTAAAGAAGTGGGGCAGACTGTTCAACCTGACTTTGAGAGTTAAACCCCAGGTACTGCTTTACACCTGAAATTTCTAAGTTCTACAAGTTGTAAAGGCTGAGCAGGATGGTTTTTAAGTAAGGGGAGATTACATTTTGGAAATCAATTGTAGTACAGCCTGGAATGTAGTGGGAAGGCAACAATGAAGGGTAGATGAGATCAGAAGCGACAATGCTTAAAAGGTCATCTTGACCAGTAGGCATATTTGGTAATTTAACATCCCACAAAGGTCCACAAAGGAAGGTCCACAAAGAGGAAAAATCAGGTTCCATGCCCAGTTCCTGTGCCTTTCTCAGCAGGGATGTAGAACGCATAGCGAACTAATGGAACTTGACCATTGCTTTTTTTGAAGGTTGTGGTACAGATCTCTAGTTGCCAAAGAATCCTTATACATATCAGCACAACTACCCTGCCTTCCCCAGATTGTCTTTTACTAATTATCTAAAGACATACCTAGGAAGCAAGGGAAGATGCCTTATTCTTATGCAGCTTCTGAGAGGAATTTTATCTTATTTTCCTTGGTCTTGACTTTTATATTCTAAAATTAAATTCCTTTTAAGTCCATCTCTAACTCATCCCTCAGTATAGAGAACATTAAGCTATCAGGCGCTAATGGCTTAAAAAAAGAAAAAGGTCTATTCCAATCTCAACTCCAACAAGTACACACTTCTCTAGTTAGGAACAACAACAACAAAAGAGTACGTAAATACAAAGACACCCATTCTTCTTCCCTTCAAAATTATCAGCTCTCCCCCACATGCAGACACATGCACGCACACACATACATACGAACACACTTCTAAGATTTACTCAAGGACTATAAGATCTTGAGTCCTAGGAAAAGCCATAATGTTCTGTGTTTTAGGTGACTGATCTAATGTATGTGGATTTAAGCAGTTGATGTACTGAAATAACAGGTAACCGCCAGCAAGCACAGGGGAGTGATACTGGCTCTAAAACTGGGGGAGGGATTGCAACCATCAAACACAGCTCTTTAGCCAAGAATCATGAAAGTCCAATATAAAATCTGAAGGCCATTTCAAGTGCCCTTCATATTGGGGCACGACCAGGAATTGGCACAGCTTGGTCAACCAAATATTTTGGTGAACAGAAAATTTAAAAAACATGGCTCATACAGGCATCACCAATATATGAAAATGTTAATAAGCAATTTGATCTTCCTTTGACAGTGCTTAAGAATCTCACCGAGAATCTTTATAAGTCTCATGAGACACGAAAGACCAGATCACCAGATCACCAGAATACCCACTAACAGCCCCCAGTATAAAGATAATGATAAAATTGCCTTTCTTCCAGGCTCAGACCAAAGACCAAAAACATCTTACACTTACTCCTAAGCACCAAACCTGGATGCAGCAAACGATAATTGCTATGGCCTGAGCTTTCCCTTACTCCATGATCTGACAGATCTTAATAAGAGGACCAATGCTAGTTGGCAAAAGGTCATCTATTGGCCTCACCTTCATCTGAACAGGGACAGCATGGCAGAGCAGGCCACTCACATAGCCCCTAGCCCCCATCCCGTCTCTGGAGAATGAGAAACAACCAAGAGCCTCCTCCCTCCCCAGGGCATGACCCAGGCCCAACTGCAACTACCCCTGTGATGAACAGGCCCGCTCACTGGAACCTGCCATTGCCTGCTTCCTGGCTCCTCACCTCTCCTCGTTGATGCCACACATGCGAATCCGGTCAGAACTGGCCCAGTCGTGCACGCCGCTGTAGCGTGGTGCTGTAGAGATCATGACAGCCACTCACCACCAGATAGGACCCGCTGTGGCCACTCCCCCTGGGGAAAAAGAACCCCCAAAATCAAAACTCATATAACAGGGACATCTGTTTCAACCACCTTTACACAGCAACATTTACATAAAGGTAATGATAGTGCCAAAATGTGAACGTAGTCTCTCTCACAAGCCAGACTGCTAGGGAAATTAAGGTCCAAATGGGGGTGAGGGAGCTCCCGCTTTCCAGGAATCCATAGGCTTTAGGAAGGGGAGGAAGATGCTGTTAATCACCTAGAGTGATTTTTAAATTATCTTAAAGACAGATATGCTTGAGTGTTCGAGGAAATTCAATCTATTTCAGACAAATGAGACGACAGTATATTTTTCTACACACATTCAGCCCAACTAACTACAATTAGAGGGTCATTCCCATAAGTGAACAGTACATTGAAAGACTACTGGGGATCTTTCTCTTGTCAAGTCTCTAATCTGTGGGTACTAAAGTATCTGAGTGGCGGAGCCAATTTAAGTTCTCCAGAGGGCACACTTTCTTTATAAGCCCTTCAAAAATACTCTATTCTGATTCCAAGTTGGGAGTCATAGAGATATACTGCATATATCTAACCTGGTTTAAAACTCCCTTCAAAAAGTTCCTTATACCACTGACCACAAACAAGCAAACCAAAGACCATTCTCCATCAAGAACTACACTTCTGTTCTTCTGTTCTTCCCCCTTCTTATCAGACTGTCATGCCCATGACCTACCACCCCATCACTAGCCAAAGTCCAGCTCTCACTGTTAACAATCACTGAACAGTCAATTCATCCTCTAGAGAAAATGAAGCATCAAGGAAAAGAGGTCTGTCCAACGAGTTTGTCTTGAGAACCTTATATTCTTGGGTTAACCTACTAGCTAACCTCAAAGCTCAGCTGACTGGACCCTACAGTAATCAAAATGCTATGCTGTTCTCCCCTTTCCAAAGAAGTCAGTCACAGTAAGACACCGCTACACCAGGCGACCTGCTTTATTTATCCTTTACTGTAACTTTAGAAGTTGTCCACATTCAACACAGTATCAGCTATCCAACAAACATGTACTGAGCTCCTACTATGCGCCAGCACTGTTTGAGGTGCTGGAAATTCAACAACTAAACAGAAGAGGTCCCAAATCCCTGCCTTCATGGAGCTTACATCCTAGTGGAATGAGACAGACAATAAACATGGTAACTAATTCAATTTTGGTAGTGAGAAGGTGGTACCACACAGGCCAAGGTGGGGGCGTGGGGAGGAGCGGAATAGATTACAATCTGAAATCAGGTGAGCAGGGTAGGCCTAGGTGAGGAGACAATCTTTAAGAAGCAAATGAGCCACATTACAGGCAGAGGAAATATTGTATGCAAAGGTCGTAAGGCAGGAGGCTGTCTGCTAAAGTCACAGGAAAGCCAGGAGGCCACTGGTTGGTGCAGCAAAGCAAGTGAGGGAGAGAGGTGGCAAAGGCAGAGCAGCAGCACAGCCCTGCCTCCCCACCTCCCACCTTGCTTCTTATTCTCACCCTGTTCTTTGCCATCTCCACAGCACAGGTACTGCTGTCTGGGCCTTTTTTTTTTTTTTTTTTGAGAGTAGGTCTCGCTATTTTTGCCCGTGGAACCACAGGCTCCCGCTGCCCGGAGTACCATGGACTCAAGCAATCCCCAGCCTCAGCCTCCCAGGTAGCTGGGATGACAGGCGCGCACCACCACGCCCAGCTATTTTTTTGGAACTAGGTCTCACTACAGGTCCCAGGTGGGACTCAAACCACCATCCCTAGCCCTGGCCGCTTCATAGGCTGAAACTTACAGGCACAAGCCTCCATGCCCAGCTGTCTGGGCCTTTGTGCCCGCCCCTCTCCTGGCTTTCTTGAGCAGGAGCCTGCTGGCTTCTTCTATGGTCCTTCTCTCCTGAGACCCATGCCACAAGCCTGGTTAGTCTCTCTTCACCTCTGCCACCCTCTCCCATCTCATGCCCCTCCCTCTCCTCTTTCCCTCTCTCTCTCTTCCCACTCCCCTCTCCTTCCTATTTCCCTCTGTTCTGCCTCTTCCCTTCTCCCCCTACCTTTTCTCCCAACTGTCTCCCTCATTCCCTCTCCCCTACCCCTCATTTCTCTCTCCCTCTGCACAGTCCCTGCTCTCCAATGTAATCCCCTTTCCTATTTCTGTGCCCCATTTTGTGCCCCCCCTTTAGTTCACCTTCCAATACTCCCTCAGGCTCCATTCTCTCCTCTTCTCTCCTTTTCTCCAGCCCCTGCCTCCTCCAGTCCTCTATACTTTGCCATAATGCCTCAGTCTTCAGTTTCCCTTGCTTGCTCTTCTGTCTGTCGCTTTGCCCTCCTGTCTCTCTAGCTCAACCTGGCTCTTTTCCACCCGACCTCTCTCTGTATGCACATGTCAGCCCTGCCCCTCCTCTATCAGCTCTGTGCTCCCACTGTTTCAAGCCACCTGTTCCTGCACTGACAACTCCCAAATCTGTACCTCCAGCCCTGACCTCTCTCTTCAGACCTAGACCAGAATTTCCAGCTGCCAGCAACTTGTTGTTAATTGCATGTCCATTGCGCCCTTTCAATTCCAGGTATCTCAAAGTGAACTCATGATCAGTTCCCATAAACCTGCTCTCCAGCTCCCCGCACATCCCTCCGCAGCAGGTTTCCTATCTTGGTTAGTAGCATTACTATCCCCTAACCTGGAAATTTCAGTTCTGTCATATTCAACTCCTATCCCCCACTGCCCAATCCAGTCAGGAGTCAAACTTTAACCACCCCATCTCCAGTCTCTCGCCTTCTACCCCTTGCCACTACCCTGCTGTGAACCCTCACCATCTCTCACCCAGAATATTACAATAGCACCTTAATCAGTCCCTCTGTCTCCAATCTCTTGATTCTATAATCAAGTCATCTTGTAAGTCACCGGCCCCTCCATCATGTCATCCCTCTCCCTCTTCAACAGCTTTCAATAGCTTTCCTTGGTCTTCAGAATCAAACCCACATAGACATGATTGCACAGCATTCAGGGACCCCCGTGACCAGGCCTCACACTTCCTCTCTGGTCTCCTCTTCCGCCATATCCTACCATTTCCCTGCCATCCTTGCCACAGATCCTGCCCCTCCCACGAACAGACCATTCAGCTTGGAGATACTGTTGTTCCCTCACCTTGAAAAGGCCTCTCCTGTGTGCCTTCTGCCACCCCTCGAAGCTTAAATATTATGTCATCTCCCCATCCCCAGTCCCTAGTCAATTACACCTACCCTCTCTGGTTCTCCTCAAACATTTCATACCTACTTCTCCCACAGCACTGATTCTTATTCTCTGCTGCAGTGCGGTTAGTTGGGGGGTGTGGCATGCAAGAAATACTTTCTGTCTGAGGTTCCTCTGTAGTACCTTATGTATAGTAAGTGCTCAGTAAATGTATGTTACCTGGAACTGAATCCTACATGAGAACTGAGGTGATGACCTTTGAGAAATTACAAGAAGCAAAATCAACCCCCCCAAATTAAAAAGTATTCACCACACTTATATACAACAGAAAAAAGTGGTACTTCAATGAAAAACTAGGCAACACCTATAGCAGGCACATCGGAGTCGGCTTATTCCAGTCCAGTCCATGATCTTGTTTTTTTTTTTTTTTTTGAGACTAGGTCTTGCTATTTTTGCCTGTGGAATCACAGGCTCTCGTTGCCCGGGGTACCACAGACTCAACCAATCCCCAGCCTCAGCTTCCCAGGTAGCTGGGATGACAGGCGCACACCACCACACCCAGCTATTTTTTTTGGAACTAGGTCTTGCTACAGGCCCCAGGCGGCACTCAAACCGCAACCCTAGCCCTGGCCGCTTCATAGGCTGAAGCTTACAAGCATGAGCCACCGTGCCTGGCCAGTCCATGATCTTTGAGCTACTTTACACCTCTGTAAGTTCGTAGGATATGGAAATATGGTCGATATGGAAACTGTCTTATCCTTTAGAGTTTAGACTGACTTAGATTCCCGCTCCACTGTGGAAAAAACAGTTTTATCTCTATTGACACTTCAATTCCTTCGCTCTATATAAATTTGTGCTTTTTAACTTTTTCTTCGAACTGGCTACATCTGTCTGGTTCCCCCGTTGTTTAGTGAATAAAATAAAACTTTAACATGTGTTTATTTTTATGCATGGAAAAATCATAAAAGCCATGATTTTACCTTTTTCTGAAAACTATCTTTTGATTATACTAAGACAGTTAGGTGGGTTAACACACAATTTTAAAAAGCTTTCAAGAAGGGGTACAATACCTGAATTGATTGGCTGTTTCACATTAGTTCACCAAGACTCCATTCTCCGCACAGACACGTTAAACAAGTTTTGATTGTTTCTGAGGACATCTTAGAATACCCTAGTTTAAGAAGCAACAGCAAAGCCTACTAGGTGATGCATGGGTCCTTTTTGCATCTCTTCTCTCTACGAAGTACCCGAAGACTCAGGCATCAGAAGGGCCCTCTGCCATAAGATGAAGTTCAAAATGAAGTATGAGTTTTTCAGTTGCTACCTGAATATTTGTAAGCAGCAGACATAAGCCAGTCTCCATGATTCTTTCATCTTGGGTTTATTTTTGTTCTGGTAAGAGGGGATTAGTAATTTGTGGGACCTGGGACAAAAATCAGAGGAAGGAATCCTAACAGAACAGCATATAAAATATCACCTAAATAAGAGCTTTTAGACTCTCAAAATAACAACAGAAAGAAAACCAAGCAAAAACTAAAACAATTGCCACGTAATACACAGTTTATAACTACCTAGAGAACAAAGTTGATATAGGGTGCCTCTATTTTCACCAGATCCTGAACGTACAGCATGTTTAGATCTTTGCCCCCCACAATATGAATCTGTCAAAGCAGCACCCCTTGTTATGTGAAATGCACTGCTGCTAGTTAGCAGTAGCCTCTATGGAAGAAGGACAGGGAGGGGGGAAGCACAGGCAGGAGAGCACATACCTAAATGGTCTACACAAGACAAGATCTGTCCTTTCAAGCCAGAGAATAAGCAGAGGACATTTCACAGAGTCAGAGCAATGGTTCAACGTCCACTGACTAGCATATTCAAAATATGGACTCATGGGTCCCAGCCCTGGGGATTCTGATCCAGTATTTGGTTTTGCCATTATCAAGTCCAATCAAATCAGTAACTACTCAGCTGTAAACTACTTCTCCCCAGAGGCAAGCAAAGAGGAAAACTCTACAGACACACCCCCTTGGTAGGTTCTGCAGGTGTGCACATTTGTGTACCCACTTGCCTCTGCTCACAGGGCCTGCACATATATGTGCTGTGCTTTCTCAGTCTATTTCTCTGATTAGAACCATTACATCAAAGGCAAAAGGCAGAGTTCCTAAAAGGAACTTGGAAGAAACCTGGTAATCCCATGTGACCCAGGAAACAGGCACAAGGCTATGAAATACCTCAAAGGATTTTCCCAGAAGTCACAACCATGTAATTGTTAAGAAATGAACAGCTGCATGGCCCCAGAATCAAATGTTGGTCGCTGCCGGGAAGGCAGGGGAACCACTGTGAACTATCTCTACTTGAGGGGGAAGGGGGGCTCAAAAGACATCCAACTGGTGGTGAGAACAAAGGAGAACACATGCTCCACCAACCCAAAGTGATAAGCAGGGCTGAAAAAAAAATAAAACTTTTCAATTGAGGAGGCACATGCATACAAAGCAGGAGTGACCAAGATCTAAGGGAACAACTCCAACAAGCAAGCAGCAGAGCATAAGTAGCCAGACATAACCACCCTACCGTGGAACAGGGGAAGCCAACAAGAAAACGGACTAATAGGAGAGCAATAACTCAAGAATGGTGAAAATAGCAACCACGCTGAGGGTAAGCAGGTAGAAGAGAAGCTGCAGAGAAGCAGAGATCTTGCACAAAAAACATGAAAATACTAAAAGGCAAGAGCAGGTGGGAGCATAAAAGAGCAGCTCATGGCATATAACAACTAAAAGGCGAAAACTGAAATAGGGGAACCTGAGCTATTTCACCATCATGGGCCAAACTGAAACACTGTGGGGAAGCGCTGAAGACAGACATTTTAGAAAAGTTGAGAGAATACGTTATCCAACAAGGAAGGCTAGCAAATGATAGCCCAAGTTAGGGGTTGGGGGAGAGGGGAACGGGGCATAGGCAGCGCTAAAATCTCAATGAGAGTTTACAGACCGGCAGGCACTTTTTGTTTTGTTTTGAAATGACGGTGCCAAAACAAGCAGATTTCATAACATTTACCATCATGCACATGAGGAAGAAAAGGACGTGAAAGGAGGTACTAGAGCATCTATCTGACAAATGTGGTTTTTCACCAGGTAGACACTGCATAAGAGGTTTCTAATCTTGAAAATGACCAAACAGGGTGTTCATCTGTTACACAAGTTCCCCGGGATTATGTAGCTTCCCTGGTGGCTGAAGATCCCATATGTACAGAGCAATCAGCACTAGCAACATAGTAGCCCCACTAGGCCCTCTACATATAGCTGGAAACCTGCCCATTTATTCATCATTGGACTCTATCATCAAGACAATAAGATTGGAAATTAGAAACTGGAGATTAAGAAAGTCCCAGTTAAACTAAAGCTGGTAGTACTCTCCCCAGGCTTCTTTTGGTCCACACTGCCTGGTGACCTGGAAGCAATTATGGACTTTAAAAAATGAAAGAACCGGAAAATATTCATCTTGAAGCCTGGCCCTAAATCTATTCTCAAGAGAATAGGCGTGGCCAGTAGACAGTTTAAGGAGGGTTGGATCAGTGATGACTAATGAGTAAAGAAAATCAACTTTGGGACTACTGCTCCAATAGAAACCCAGAGTTCCGGGTAAAGCCCCTAAGATACATTCAAATTTCATTGAAGCAAAGTTCCAGTCTGGGAAAAGCAGCATCTAAGACACCCACCCACTCACCCCCCCCACACACACACACACCTGGTCTCACCACCCAGATATTCAAGAGACCACTAACACTGAGGTCCTTGGGGCAAAGCGAAAAGGCCACGACTTCCACTAGAGTGCTTTTACAGAGGCCACTATGTCAAAATTGCCGTTTCCAATAGCAAAGTATATACACATGGAACAAGCATGCTCCAGACATGAAACCTCTACCACAGATCTTATCTTCCTTGATACTCTGTCTTCTTCCAAGTGCATTCAATAGGAGACTAACATTCCCATTTGCCTACTTACACACTCCACTTTCACCCCCTATTTAGGAATTTCTAACAATTTAGTTTCCCTAACTAATTTAATGATTTCCAATATAAGGACACACTAATATTCTCCTCAGTACCTACCCTTCCCCTACATAACATCTATATCCCCAAATTCTCCCCTACCATCAACTATCATTCCTTGAAACTCAAAAGTCCCATATACATGCCCAAATGACTACTTGGTTCTCTTCACACACAAACGAAAACTCAACTGGAAATAATCTTCCAGGTAACTGAAAGAAGGAAGGGTCCTTGCACTGTTCATCCCAACCTTCTGCTTGACTAAATCTATTCTAGCACTTTCGAGTTCCTTAGAGGGGGTTTTCTAACCAAATATTTCTAGTGAATCTATCCCAAGAGATCAGTGTTAGAAGGGACAATGCATCCTGTTCCCAGATATGTTCATTCCCATATTTACCTAGAAAACTAAATAGCTGCCTGCCCATGGTTCTAGCATGGACATTCTTGCAAACTCCTTTGGGTATGCCCACTTGAAAACCATGCCTATAAACATGTTAAACACATGAGATCTGACTCACTGAAATGAATGTAGTTACCTCCCAAGTAGACATCTTTGGAGGCTAGACATTCATCTCCATGGACCACCTTTCCCACCAAAACCATACCCTTCCCTTTGCAACCTCCTCAATAGTGCTGAAATCCCATTCCTTCAGAGTCAATTTGATGTTTGAAAAACTGTCCAAATCCACTCAGAACCACCAAATTAAAGAGTGCAGCCTCCTTGAAGAGTGATATACTCTAGTACCCAGAGTATATTCCGTGGGAGGATAACTGGGAGAACATTTTCGGTCTTCACTTCTCAGCTATCTCAGGTCATCTCACTATGTCCACCTACTAAGTCACATGCAAAATAAGAATGTTAGTCCCTACTTAAAATTGAGAACAAGAAAGCAATGGAAAGAACCAAACGCAAACCATTCCAATCATGAATTAGGCAAAAGCAAAAGTTTTAATCTCTCACATTTTCATACCACCAGATCATTTTAGCTAGCCTACCCATTGTCATGATATTTTCTCCTACTATTCAAATAGAATGCACTTCCATTTCCCACAGTAAGGAAATTATTTTACTCTACTTAAGGAAAACAGTTCATCAGAGTTTTAGCTACAGGCTTTGTACAACTTCTAGATGTTACAGCTATCTAGAAAACCTAAGAGGTCATCAGGAAAGTAATCAGTCCTTTTCAAAACAGTGACCTAGGTAACCAGGGTCATTTTCTGAGTGCTTCTCATTTCAATTAGCTCATGAATTAGAGCTGACTTTTCTCAGTCTTGGTCTTCAGTAGGACCATGTGAATACTTTGTTTATCTTACCGCACACTCCAAAGTTGAATCCTTATAATCCATGACTTCCGTGGTACATTTAAGTCCTCCCTGCCATGCACTGTGTGTGACAGTGGCCCCTGGGTGTCTCCATTTTAGTATACTGAACTCATGATAAGGACTTTTTCAACTAAAGAGGATCTCTCCTCACCAAACTTTTGCCATTTTTTCCTTTAAAGTCTCCTGCATCTCTTACACAAATGTTTGGAGAAACCGTTACCAAGCAATTTTTTTCTACTCTCTCACCCTAGACCAGACCCAGATTTTATGTAAATATATATAACCACCAATTTATAGGTTTCTTAAGGCTATAAAGAAAATTCCCCCACTTCTTTTAATAGTGTCTAACATAACACAAAGCACACAATATGCACTCAATAAACACCTGCCAAATGACTTGAGGAAACTGAAATCTTTTCTATGTCATACAGAAACAAGAATCCATGTAAAAAGCATTGGGTCTATGGACTTCTTTTACTCCCAATGTCTCTTATAAACTTGCTCTTCTTTCTTTTTCTTCTATGATAAAGGCAAGCGTAGAAATACAACTGAAATTGAGCTGGGGTAAAGCAACTTCCAGTTATCTGTGTGTAGTTTGGTCACAAATTTGTAAACCCAGCTGACTTATAGACTGCCTTTTGCCACTAACAGTAGATATGTGTTCAAGGAACTATTTGTTTTAATATTTCCCTAAGCAGACTATAAATAGGAAGGTTAATCTGCTGGGGAGGGGGGCAGTTAAGAATAACAATGCATTTCCAAAGTCAAACAGAAATTGTTAATCTGTTAGCTGACCTACTATTTTAAGTTGACCAGCTATCACTCTATCCCTATACTGGCATAGCTGACTGTTGGCATCAAAGTCCACTCTGGTTGCAAAGAGGGGCCCTATTTTAGAGTTTATCATTTATTCTCTGCTGAAATGTTTGGTTTGGGGATACCCAAGCTATTGAAGAGCTTATTCTCTCCTATCCAATGGCTGATGAACACCCTTGTCATAGAGCCATACCAGGCCCAGACTCTATCTACCGGCTTTTGTAGAACTTCCAGATGTCAGAGACAGCTGGAAAGCCCAACCAGTCATAATTAAACACAGAAGTTCTTTTCAGAAAGCATTGGTGTTTTAAAATGTCACCCTAGTCGATTAAGCTTGGGTCATTTTTAAAGCATGGCCCAAAATGTCCCCTGAAGTTCCTGCCCTGAAATATTGAGTTGTCCTACAGCACAGCTGTTAAAGAAACTGCCACTTCCACCTAGAAGATGGATGCAATAATACAGAGATGAGTCAAGCTATTTCTTCCTACCACATTGTCAGTGTTAAATATGTGCTAATACAACAGGAATTATTGTATTAATTTTATTTTACATAAAATAAAATAAAATAAAATAAAATAGTTTTCATTCTGCCATCATGTTTACCATAGTGTACTATCCAATGTAACCGCATAGGACACCACTGAATAAGAAAAAAAAAACTCTATCATATTACGACAATAGATACCATTTATTGAACACATGCTATGGATCTGGAGATACATATATACATACATATACATACACATACACATACACATGCATCATCTCCTGTAATCCTCACAGCTCTGTTAGACCAGTGTTATCTGCTGTATTTTATAGACAAGAAAACTGAGGCTGAAGAAGGTTAAGTGACTTTTGTCCTGACACACAGCTAGGAAGTAGAAGAAGGAAGACTATAACCTAAGGCTGTATGTCATCAAAGCCTTCCAGTTAATTTGAATGCATACTGAAGTTTAAGAACTGCCACCTGCCATTAACCTGTGCATGGTACATGAAGTTAATCTGAGTAAAGTCCTGTTGTAAGTTACCTAAGCACCTCGTGGATCCAGGCATAGAGTGCATAACTCATCCCAGAGACCAGTCACCAAAGTGCACTTTCATGAAGAACTTGGGAAAATGAAAATCTACTTTCTCCCTTGCCTCCAAATATCAGCATTATCAAAAAAAATCTCAACTATACCCTTAAATGGCACTAACACTGAAATTTCTAGGCATACCTTAGCAATGAAGTAACCGAATCTTG